>MU204278.1:2143513-2155616 GCA_017309775.1 Paedocypris sp. Pulau Singkep | reverse complement strand
ACACACACACACTGGTCAGTATACACCACACACACACTGGTCAGTATACACCACACACACACAGGTCAGTATACACCACACACACACACACTGGTCAGTATACACCACACACACACTGGTCAGTATACACCACACACACACTGGTCAGTATACACCACACACACACAGGTCAGTATACACCACACACACACACACTGGTCAGTATACACCACACACACACTGGTCAGTATACACCACACACACACAGGTCAGTATACACCACACACACACACAGTAGAGCTCATCACCCGCTCTTCTTCTTCTTCTTCATCATGTAGATTACATACGCACCTTCACCTGGGACAAGAAGCTGGAGATGGTGGTGAAGTCCACCGGGATCCTCGGAGGTCAAGGTAGGTCACGCTCGCTCTAATCCACTTTTATTTATTTACTCATTTATTCACTTTCACGTAATTACTCCACACTTTAAACTCACCCTGGATCACTCCAGTCATTTTTTTTTGTATTTTATCTTCATTCTTACTGTATTATTATAGAATTTTTATCTTTCTTCTTTTGTGTTTTATTCATATTTTATCACATTTTACTGTTTTTATTGTACCTTCGTCTTCATAGTTTTATTCATATTTTGTCTTTATTTTCACTGTTTTTTTCTCTTCATCATGTTTTTTTGTGTCTTTTTTGTTTTATTCATATTTTCTCTTTATTTTTATTGCATTTTTACGTTTTTTTTAATTTTAATTTTCATAGTTCTTTGCATTTTATTTATATTGTATCTTTATTTGTACTGTATTTTATTGTATCTTCATAGTTTTTTTTGTATTGTATTAATATTTCATCTTTATTTTTATATCGTTTTATTAATTTTAATAACTATATTGCGTCTTCATGTTTTTTTTGCATTTTATTTATATGGCATATTTATTTTTACTGTATTTTGTATTTTATTGTATTTCTCTTCATCTTCACAGTGTTTTGTGTTGTATTCATATTTTGCTGTATCTTCATAGTTTTGTATTTTATTCATATTTTAATCTGTATTTTTACAGTATTTGTATCGTTTTGCTCTTCATCCTCAGTTTAGTATCATTTAGTCACATTTTTTTCTTCTTTTTTTCTCTTCATCTTTATAGTTCATGCATTTTATTCATTGTCTTTATTTTTACTGTATTTTATCGCACCCCCCCCCCCTCATGTTGAAATGCTGATGATCTGTAACTATATGTCACTGGGTGTGGCATCAGGTGTAAATGTGACTGTCTGTGCCCGTCTGGTGCAGGTAAGATGCCCACGGTGGTGTCGCCCGAGCTGTACCGCGCCCGCTTCTGCGAGGCCATGGACAAATACTTCCTGATGGTGCCGGACCACTGGACGTCTCTGGGGGTCAACTGCTGAATCACCGACCATGTACAGTTGTGTAATTAAATGATATTAACCTTATTCACACCTGCTCGCTCTCAATCTGGATTATTTGTTATGAAAAAAAAAAAATGAAGTATAAAAATGACGCTATCCCGACTTGCGCAATTCATCCGTGCCGAGAGCTGGCGGAAATTTGACGGAAATTTTGTGGGAAAAAAAAACTTCTAGAAAAGTCTAGTCTGTGCCATGACTTTGTAAATTCAGGGGAAAATGTTTATGAATAAGATTTTGATAATAAATGTAATAGAAATACAGTTGCCGCCATCTTGAAATGACGTCGCGCAAGTCCCTGAGATTCCCGTAAGCTCGCGAGAAATCTCAGGAATTTGCTCTACGGGGGTGAAAAAGATATAAATATATAAAAATAGTCACCACTCTGGGAGAATACAGGTTTATTTTACATTTTGGAAGCCAGATCTCTGAAACGAACTATTATTGTTGTTGTTGTTTATTTGACGCGTGTAAAAAACTAAATATTTCGGGACGACGTTGCGGCGTAGCAATGTGTTTACAATTGAAACTGTAGTTTTATAGTTTGTAAAATTGTCCAAACCACCGAACAGAACGTGACTCTTGAAGAAAGCGACTCCAGGCGGATTCTCTGGTGAAAGCAGCTTTTATATAATAACGGTCGTACGCTTGATTTATAAAAACCTCGGGCGACACAAAACGAGAGATTGTCCGACGTCTCACAAAAACCTTTGAAAAAGTGTGTAAACGTCTGGAGACACTGTCGTTCCTGCTCGAGTGAGGAAGAGGAGGAGGAAGTCACACACACACACACACACACACACACTCGAGGTTTAAAGGCACTAGACATGTTGGAGAAACCGGCTTGAAGGCAACACACACAATCTCTTTTGACGTACTTTTGGCAAGATTTTGAAGAAGAATCAGAGGAACATCTCGAGACTGAACCAGGGGTCACCGACAGAAGCAGTGAGTCGCTCGTACACACGCTCCAGAAATAGCTCACATAATAAAGTGTGGTAATAATAATAATAATGCTCAGAGTTCTGTCTGATCGGATGGGTTAAATGCAGAGAAAAAAATTTCCCCACTGAGGGACTAATAAAGGTTCAATTATTATTATTATTATTATTATACAGTGAGCTCCATCTGTTTAAAGTTTTTGCTGTTCTCATTTAAATCACACTTACACGAGAGCTGGAACTGACAATACTGTATATTCTTATTGGAAATTGGTATTTTAAAAATACAATAAAAATATCAAAGTGACTTAGAGAACAGTACAACCGTTTGCAAACCACGTCAGTGTTTTCTGGCGCCCCCTTTCGGTGGAAGGCGGGATTAACACTAATGAATAATTCATGAGGGGGTTGGGCGTGTGCAGGGTGTGTCTTAAAAATGTTTTATCGTTCTGCTGCGCTACATTGTGATTTCCTAGCACTGTTGTAAAAAAAATATTGAAAAAATGTTGCATATTGATTTGAACTTATTTCCTCTCTTTACACATTGTTGATAATTTTATGAGAAATCATTAACATGATCAGTGTCTTCACATTGCTAAATACCATTAATTATTAATAACATGATTTAAGCTAAATTGAGCAAATTGGCTAATTTTGTCTGTGTCAAACTGAAGCCTTCGCCTTTATCAGCAGACAGGAAGTAGCTCTCGGCCTCCAAAAGGTCGGTGACCCCTGATCCAAACCAACCGACAATCCCGAACATAAAATAAAAAAAAAAAACAGAGCAAAATAAAATGGCGTTTTTTAGCAATTTTTTCTGTTTCACTTTCGGTTCTGAGAGAAAGGCGGTAGAAAGTTAAAAGACGATTAAAAAGTGTGACGAGGCGAGAGTTCAAACGTTACAAACCCGCGAGTGAAGCAGTTAATAAATACTAAAGCGCTGTAATCTTCCCTGACGGATCACCAACGCGTTCCTTATAAATAACCGTGAATTCTTCTCGTACCCGGAACGTTCCGCGGAGACTCGGAATGATCCCGGAGAAGGTTCCTCGTACCGGTTGTGCTTCCGGAAGCCAGGCTCTGAGAGGAAGAAGCTTGTGCAGAAGGAAGGCGGAGTCAAGCCGGGGTCAAAAGGTCTCCGAGTCCGAGTCGTTGGGCGTGGCCTTCAGCACTGAGGATCCTGCGGAGCTGCAAGGGGAGCAGAAAGGCATCATGGGAGCCAGAATCAGAGCCAGGCAGTCCGCCACGTCCCTGCTGGGAGCGCAAGCCAGAGCGGGAGTCAGACCTGCGGGGGAGAGAGACGGGCGGGGCGGGGCGGGGCAGGGGGCGGGGCAAGCGGCGTCCATTACTGCAGCCACGCTCAAAGCACACGCAGGCCAGACTCGTAATCCACCGCACAGTACAATACGACACGCTGAGCTTTATAGTCTGACATGCATTATAATCCGTTTCTGATATGATTCATAATCTGGCATGCATTATATAATCTGCCCTGATTTATGATCTGATACATTTTGTAATCTGGCATTCATTATAATCTGGTGTGTTTTATGATCTGATACGCTTTATAGTCTGACATTAAATTTAATCTGGCGTGTTTTATGATCTGGTATACTTTATAATCTCGCATTTTTTATGGTCTGATACACTTTATAATTTGACATGCAATATAATCTGGTGTGTTTTATGATCTGATACGCTTTATAGTCTGACATGCATTATAATCTGGCGTGTTTTATGATCTGATACGCTTTATAATCTGATATGCAATATAATCTGGCGTGTTTTATGATCTGATACGCTTTACAGTCTGGTATGCATTATATAATCTGCCGTGATTTATGATCTGATACAATTTGTAATCTGACATTCATTATAATCTGGCGTGTTTTATGATCTGATACGCTTTGTATCAGACCATGAAAAAAGCGAGATTACTCTTTATAATCTGACATGCAATATAATCTGGCGTGTTTTATGATCTGATACAATTTGTAATCTGGCATTCATTATAATCTGGCGCATTTTACGATCTGATACGCTTCATAATCTCGCATTTTTTATAGTTTTATACGCTTTATAATCTGACATGCAATATAATCTGGCACGTTTTATGGTCTGATGCACTTTGTAATCTGGCATTCGTTATAATATGGCACGTTTTATGGCCTAATACACTTTGTAAAGCGTATAACACGGCAGATTATAAACTGCTCCGGATCATGATGACTGCAGGTCTGGCCCGCGGGCCGCAGGTTGAGCATCACTGCATTAGTGCGTCACTAAAGCAGCCGACAAACACACAAGCCACGCCCGAGCTTTGCAAAACAGCCATTGCTTTGTCTGAAGATTAACACACACACACACACGCACGCACACACACACACACGCACCGTTTTCATCCAGCACTTGCACACTGGCTCCACGAGAGAGCAGCTCCTGCACCGTCTGCTTCATCCCCGAGCGAGCAGCCAGATGAAGAGGCCTGAGGAAGAGGAGGAGGAGGAGCTGACCAGAAACCAGCAGAACAACCAGAAGGCAAAATAAAAGCCCCTCACGTCTGCAGGGCGGCGTTGGTGGCGACCAGGGCGGAGTCAGGAAGCTTCCGGAGGAGGAGCATCGCACAGTCGTCTCTCCCCTGACAACGGTAGAGAACGCTTAATGTTTGACTTGATCTGGTCTAGGAGTGTGAAACGTGTAAAAACGTGCAAAAAAAAAATTGCACCTTTATTATTGTTTATTTTATTACAGTGTGTTTATTGTCAGTGTAGAGGGGCTTAAATAAAAAACAACAACAAAAAAAACTCATTCAAAAAATGTAATGAACACAAGTAGACACTTGTAATACATCATTGGATCACCAGGTGGCAGCAATTAGTCACTACAAGGTGTTTCCACTGCAGTGACCACTAGAGGAGCTGCTCTAAATTCTGAAAAATTGTTTTTTTTTTTTTTTTCCTTCACATTTTCCAAAAAATATTAGTTCTGGAGGTCTAGGGGGGAGAACAATAAAATGTAAACTCAAATTTCCACGAGAAGGGTTGAGAGCGTGGTAAATTGTGTTTAAATTTTAACACATTTTAACTTAAGCACCTTGTTTCTCTGGAGCTACGTCTAAAATGTTGTAATTTTTTTTTTTAAGAGAACCATCATGTAAAATTGAAAAACAAACAAACAAAAAAGAAACTCTGGTACGCCGCATCTTAACATACATCAAAAAAAAAACCAGGGATCTCGCTTCTTTCTAAATACAACGCGAGTTTTTCTTGTTCCTGACTTTTCATCACGGTTTCCTCTACGTCACTCCACACCAATGGTCTGATATTTCACTCACCGTTGTCATCATGGCAAGCGAATCAAACATTCTTAAGCGAATCTAACATCTAAAATGTTCACTTACTCGTTGCCGTGGTTAAATGTTAAATCCGCTTGCCACATTGTCATCGCAAATGAAACTCATTTTAATTCTTTGCTTTAGTCCCACGACACTCATTTTTATGGGTTTTTGATTTTACTAACGTAACATGTTTTTTTAATTATAGTTATATATATTTTTTTTTTATTATAGTTATATATTTTTTTATAATATTTTACAATGCTTATAATACTGTCGAAATGTAGGGGTGATTGGAAAGGATTCGTTCATTGAGTGTAAAACGCGTTCCTACTTACGAAATATTCACCTCACGAAACAAACTCATTTCATAAGTAGAGGCACCACCGTTTCTACAGACACTACGCACTTCCGAGAAGACGTTTCTCACGCTCGTAAAAACAACACAAAGTCCAAATTCTGAGATAAAAAAAAAAGTGTAAAGTTGACAACTCTACCAAAATAAAAGACATGCAGTGGTGCTTTTTTTTCTAGTTTAGTGTTGTGTGTGTCGTGTGCTCACGTGACGGCAGGCCCGGTGCAGCGCCGTGTTCCCGCCCCGGTCCGTCGCCTCCAGCTTCACGCTTGTGTCCGCGAGCAGAAGTTCTGAGGTGGAACACGTGATGGTGAGTCGCCAATCACACGCGGCAGAGACACGCCAGACACGCACCCACCACCTCAGCGCGCCCTCGCTCCGCCGCCACCATCAACGCGCTGCGCCCTGATTGGTCCGTGTCGTCCACTGATGCATCATGGGCCAGAAGAAGCTGAACACAGTCTACGTGTCCAGCGAACGCCGCCGCGTGGAGAGCCGTCCTGCACAGACGGAGAACAGACGTGTAAAGCATTGCGTTATAACGAGGGCGGTCAAAGTTAACGCGTTAACTCGTGCAATTAATAAAATGTGTTTAATCGCGTCAAATTTTATTAACGCCATTAATCACACTTCTGTTTTTCCGGTAAAATGTGTGATCAGTCTTTTCAGCTCGACTCATTATCAGTGCCACACTTTTGCCACACAAATATACAAATACGTATCCAGTGTCTCATTTCCACAAAATAAATTACTTGTTTCTTTTTTAATTATTATGACCGGCTTACCCATTGTTTTCTTTAGTCAAAACGCTATATTACAGTATTTAAACAAGTGTTTATTTTGTGTTGAGTTTACATTAATTTACATTTTACACTTCAATATTTAATATTACAAGATTCTATACTTGTTTGAAATTAATTAACAATTATTAATAACATGAACGTGTAAAGCATTACATTAAAATTAAATAATGTTCAAGCTTTTCCTGCTAAAAACTTTTGTGCTAAAATATATATTTAAAGTCTGCCTGAAAACAAGTAAAATGGAACTTTGCCATTTTAATCACGTTTAAAGAGATTTAAACTTGAAAAGAACAAGTTGCGCTTTGTAATAGCGACTGTCAGTGTTAGTTTATGTACAGTCGACATAAAACAATTGAACAAAATGCACAAACGACTCGGAAATGTTGTGTATTGTTTTTTCTTAACTCCAATAAGAGGCAACAAAGACGAATAATACGCTGATTTTTATTCTTATAGTTTGGTGCCACAGTGCTCCTGTTTACTGTTTTTTTTTCAATAAGTTATGTAACATGTTTTTTTACGGTTATTACAATATTTTGATATAATTGAAAACAAAACACTGTCTGAATTTACAGGGATTTGGAACTTATTAGGGCCTTTACATGTTAAATTCCTCCCGATTGATGACATTTTTGCCTTACGAAACTGCTGTTGGCGCTCAGTCATTTCGTACAGTGTTTTTTTTGTTGTGAAATAAGTAGAACTACATTTCCAAACACTTTGTGTCAATTTCAAGCATTTTTAAGGCCTTGAAAACACAATTGAAATTCAAGCACGTTCAGGGCTTTCAAGCAGCCGTAGGAACCCTGGAAACCCAATGCACGAAAGTTTGTCATTTACAAAAGATTAAGACAGATTATAATAGATTTATTTGCAACTATTAACCATTTTTGTTTTTTTCCATGTTAGATGTATTTTTTTTTTAAATGCAATGGAACTTAAATATTTTTAAACAATTTTAAGTGAGTGTTCCTCACTTAAAAGGACAAAACTAAAATGCTAATTCAATTTGCAAAGTGGTTCAGGAGAGAAGAATTTGATTGGTGACAGAACCGGCCAATCAGGGTCAGTGGGAGGGGCTACTACCACGGTAGACTCGCTGTGATTGGGCGGTTCGGTCACCTCTGGCCTCATCTGGTGATTTGACTTTCTTTGTGAACAATATTTGCGCAGGAGTTTTCTCCGTCACTGCGTGTCAAAGCCACTGGATCTCGCCCTCACCTGCCCTTGGCGTCCTTGCACGTCACGATCTGGGAGCCCATGGCTTCTAACAGCAGGGTGGCACAGGCCTCGTGGTCATTCACGCTGCAGGACACAGACGCAACGATGCATTAACCCTCCTGTTCTGCCTCACAGGAGCATCAGTAGTGCTCACGGCTCAGTTTGACCTGGGGGACTTTTATTATGTATATAGGTGTCAGAAACCAAAAAGTTCCCCTAAACTGTGTGTGTGTGTGTCAGACAGTGGTGTATTATGTCTCATTGTTGTAGAGAAACAAATAGTATTTGATCTTTCTGACACTTTTGAGCTTCTATTTTTTTTTTCCCCAAAATTTTTAAAACTCATATAAAGAATCGACATTTCTCTTTTTTTCCACATAGCGTCTTTGCGTTGGTCTCGGACTAAGAGAAGCGCTATACAAATGAACTTGAACTTATTTTGCCTGAAGGGTCAAATTGATCCGAACATTATCTTTCTAACACAAACATGTAGCGGACGTTACAAATATGTCAACTGAAACATTGTTTGTTTACATGTAGATTACACTAACTAAGACAAGCAGAAGATTCAAAGTGAGAGAATAGAATTTCCAGGTCAATTGTTTTTGGTTTGTTTTTAAACTTTTATCACGGGTTACATGAGCATGTAGCGTGGTGTTACACAATTATGAACTGAATCATTATATATTTTTTTAATATGACAATTGCACAAAGTAAGCCGAGCAGGAGAAGTTTCAAAGTGAGAAAATGTCTTTAAGTAAATACGTTTCAACTCCGGAAACAGGTGGATTTGCCCCAAACCTCACAGCAGGGTAAACTCTTGACCTTTAACACGCTTCTTAAAGTGGCTAATCAGTGTGAGTCTCTTACACGGCGCAGTGCAGCGGGCTGAAGGGGTTCCCCTCGAAGGGCCGGGACGCGTCTCTCTGCTCCAGGATGACCTCCACGCAGCCCTCGTGACCTGTGAGGAAGCAGCAGTGACCACGCCCGTCCCGCCCCGCCCCGCCCACTCACCGCAGTAGCAGGCCCAGTGCAGCGGCGTGTAGCCCTGACGGTCCCTGAGAGGAGGACACGAGGCGTCTCCACAGGCCACAGACATCAGCTCGCTCAGCCAGGACGAGTGGCCACGCGCCGCAGCCACGTGGAGAGCAGTGCGCCCCCTACAGTCGCCCAGCAGCACCGACGCCTCCTGCTCCAGCAGAGACTGAACACACTCCTCCTGCCCCAACAGCAGCTGACACACACACACACACACACACAACGCTTTAGGATTTACCTGTGTGTGTGTGTGTGTGTGTGTGTGTGTGTGTGTGTGTGATGGACGACTTTACTTACCATATGCTTTCTGATTGTTTTTAGTACAGTGCAGAGGTGTAAAGAGTACCAGACCACCATACTTGAGTAAAAGTACGGATACGTGCTGTATAATAATAATAATAATAATAATAATAATAATAATAATAATAATAATATGAGTATTTGAAGGGCGCTTTTCACAGTTTTAACTGTCTCAAAGCACACGTGTAATTATGTATAAGTGACTCCAATGCAAGTGAAAAGTCGCCACTATGAAAAAGATTTGAGTCAAAGTAGCAAAGTATGGAATTTCAAAAGAACTTAAGTATTTTACTCCTAGTAAATTAAGGCTTAAGAAAAAACAACTAAGAAATGTGGAAAAGCTCTATGAATGAGATTTTATTTTCTACTACAGAAACGAAATTTAACACCTGCATGTTTCAAAAATGGTAGAACTAATTAAATAAAGAACAAAAAGTCAGTCTCAATCAAACTCAAAGGTGCAAAATAAGTCAAAATGTCACAAGTAACTATAAGTGTCCATTCAAATGTAGTGGAGTAAAAAGTACAGTGACTCAATCAGAAACGCAGCGGAGTAGAGAGTAAAAGTTGCTTATATTTTTGCTACTCACTACAAGTACAAAGTAGCCAGAAACATACTTAAGTAGAGTAGCGAAGTGCATTTACTCAAGTACTTTACGCCTCTGGTACAGTGTTATCTCTCTTTACAGCAGTTTGGTAAAATGGGCTGCATTTTGCATGTAAATTCGATCATTTTAATTATATAAAACGTTCGTTTTAATATCATAAAGCGTCGTGATATTTATCGTTGTCAAAAAAAAAACATGTTACATTCGCCATTTTGAATCTGGCGATCATATCGCGATAACTGCGAGCGTCTTCTCTGTTGACGTGTGTAATGTCCGTGTAGTTGCAAAATAACACGACGGTTGTTTGCACTCGAACTATTTTTAACGTTGATCAACATTATATTCGACCGACATTTGACCTTTCGTAAAGTGAAATAATTTCGCTAAAAGAGACACTATTTTCTCGACGACGACCTTCGTAAAAGGACATTTCCGTTAACAGAGTCGTTTGTAAGTAGAGGCGCCGCTGTATTTCACTTAAAAACGTTGGTGTTTTAACCGAATATTGATAACGAGATTCGAGGTTTCGTCTGAAAATTGAATTGAATTGAATTGAAAAATCCTAAGGATTTTTCAATTCAATTCAATTCAATTTCCAGACGAAACCCCGAATCTCGTTATCAATATTCTGATTTGGTTTCAAAAGACAGACAATCCCGCACTAGTTTACGCATCATTTGAGACGGGGGAATGGGCTGCAGTGTGGTCAGTGTGCTCGACTCACTCCGAAGTGCAGAGCCGTCAGACCCTGATGGTCAGCCCGGTCCACCGCAGCTTCACGCTCCAGCAGGAGAGACACCACGTCCACGTGACCCCCCATCACCGCCAGCATCAGCGGCGTCCTGCACACACACACACTCACTCTGAGCCTGGAGCTTTCATCCGCTCCAACAACGTCAGCATGAGGGAAACCAGTTCACTAGCCCAACAGTCAAAGCCACTGGCCCAGGTCGAAGCTTCGGGCATTGATCCCAAATTATATCATAAGTCTATACTGAGACATAAAGAAATACTAAGGCATAATAATAAAAAAAAAAAAAATTGATCATAAGATCGAAATAAGACCCAAGACATAAAATGTTTTTGTCATAAGGCTTTTTTCAGACACAAGGCAATGAAAAGACTACATCAAATACTAAGATGTTTAAAAAAAACGTTAAGCCTTATTACAAGTTTTAATAATTATATATATTTTTTATCATTTTAACGGAACTATAATTTTAATTTTATAATATCGTATATGCACTAAATTATATTACAGTATTGAAGCAAGTGTTTTATTTTGTGTCGAGTTTACGTTCATTTATATTTTACACTTCAATATTCAATATTACAAGCTTCAGTTATTTAATAATAGTAATTTATATAGTAATTATTTATAATTAATTATAGAGTAATTTAATAGTAATAATATTCTACAATTATAAATTCTAATAATTGATACTAATAATTTGTTATCATTATTTGCGATTAATCACGATTAATTTGGTTGGGGAAGTGCGATTAATTAGTTAAAAAAACGAATTGTTTGACAGCACTAGTATAGATTTATGTCTTAGTATATAGCCCTAAGATAAACATGATTAATGTCTTAGCATAGCCTTATGACAATTTAGAGCTTGCTCACTGGACTTTGTGTTCGTGTGTGTGCGCGTGTGTGTGTGTGTGTGTGTGTGTGTGTGTGTAGAGTAAAGTAAACGAGTCTCAAGACTCACTGTCCCTGAGAGTCCAGCGCATCGACCAGGTCTGCATTATCAGCGTCTTCCAGCAGGAGGCGCACACACGTGGTGTGACCGTTCATCACTACAGACACAAGAACACATGTTTTTATCGGTTGAACATAGTTTCATTTCCAAAAAAGAGGAGGAGCGTCGCGGCCTGAAGACAAACTCAGACAGGCTTCTCTGAGGTCACGTGCTTCAATAGTGCAAAACTAACTTCTGTAATAAAATCATCTGTAAAACTGTAAATCTGTAACAACATAATAGTCCTAGTAACTAATATAATAATAAGAAAAAGTTGATTCATTAATTATTTCAGAACACAATCACATCTATCCAAAAGTGAGCAATATTAGTGGGCAGTTGTCG
>MU204278.1:2106537-2128874 GCA_017309775.1 Paedocypris sp. Pulau Singkep | reverse complement strand
TCTCTCTCTCTCTCTCTCTCTCTCTCTCTCTCTCTCTCTCTCTCTCTCTCTCTCTCTCTCTCTCTCTCTCTCTCGTAGTCTATTGGTCTATTTTCAGAAGGAGGCCATCGCTCGCTCGCCCACTCGCTCCCTCTCTCCACTCGTCCTCCAGCTCATCGCCGCGAGTCATCCGTCTCTTCTGTTGCTCTCCGTCTCTCATCATTAAATCTCACATGATTAAATACAGAAATCATCTTTTAAAAACACTTATAATCGCAATGACCCTCCTTTTCTGTTTCTCGGTCACAAGGAGCTGGGCCAATCCCAGCGAGGCGGGACACACCCTGGATTGATGGACAGCCAATCAAAGAGCAGAGCTGCCCACTGCTCAGCGGCTATTTTGCATTTATATTTTTTTACATACATTTTAAATATGTTTTTTAATATAAAACGTCACGTGTGGTGTTGGCGATCAAGAACACACGTCTCTTCGAGTCGGAAGGTCTTAACGTGTGTCAAACTGTAGATTTACTCTCCCCAGTGAAGTAAAAACCCCCCGAGACCGCAAAACAAATATGAGCGGGAATGCTGGGAATCAACAACTTCCTGCTCATTTCCTCTTCAGGACGACGTCGGCAAACCAGAGTCACCAGAGACGCAGTGGGATTCGCTGACAAAACTCCAACAAAATCTGACATTATAAAGAAATTATATTATTTTTTTATTTCTATATTATAATCTATAGTCTTGTTTTGTTTTTTTTTTAGTAACAATGTTTTGGAGCGGCAGCACTTATCAACTTCGAATCCCTTTAAATTGTCATTGATCAAAAACCACGATGAAGTTTAAAGGCGAGATCTCATCGAGAAATGTTCTTAATGTGAAAACGGTTTGATCACGCAAGGGTATAAAAGGAACTTGACCATGTGATTGACGCATCTCGCTGTATTAATGCAGTTGGCATATGTCGCACGCACAAATACAAAATAAAGGTCCCCGCTGGATATCAGGTGCTATTCTCCCTTTGATGTGCGGATTAGATTTTGCATATCGACTGAAGCATCAGCACATTTCAGCAGGAAGTTTGATCTGCTTCGGCGAAAGCGGCTAGTTTCACAACACGTGGACGAAAATACGACTTAAAAAGTGCATTACGTTAAACATGAGCGCGACATTTTACAGTCTTTTTCCACATCCCCACATGAGAAAAGCAGGTTCATGTCCATCAGATCCCAGTATTGATTACAGTCGAACAACTGGATACAAATTAAAAGAGCATAATAAAAACAATCACACAATGTATCTTACATGTATCTTTTAAAAACGTATCTTATTTGTTTGCAAAGTATAATGTGGGACTATAATGCGCGTGTACAAATACGACGTGTTTCAGTTGTTGGTGTAAAATTATGGAATGAACTTAGTGATGGATTTAAAGGACGCACTTATTTCCTAAAATTAAAATAAGGTGCAAAAAATGTGACGTGTTTCAGTTTATTTGTGTAAAATTATGGAATGAGCTGAGTGATTTATTTAAAGGCAAACTTCTTTCCTAAAATTAAAAAAGGTCCTAATAATAAATGCAGCGGCGACTATGAATAGAATAAGGCAAAAAAATAACAAATGAAAATGTGAAGCCAAAAAAAGTGTAGTTATTTTCTTGAGATTTTTGATCAGTATTTTGTTGGGGGTTTTTTGGTTTATGGTTGCTTCTTTTTGTTTGTTGTAAAGCTGATTCAGTAAAATGTAAGAGAATAGGCGACTATAAGAAATGCTTCAGCCTATTCCTTTTTTTAAGGTTAATTTTATGCCAATTTAACCAAACTAAAAAAAAACATTTTTAAGTAGTGTTTATGATTATAAGATGCCCAGTTGGTGCATATGCATTATTACATATTAATTAAATATTTAATAAGGATTTTGAGTGCGCCTTGTAGTATACAGTATAGCATGTAATAAAAAATATGGGAAAATGTATAGATAAAGACATTTCAAATAATTATAAATCTATGTCAGGGTAAGATACGTCACCGTTTGGCTCGTTTTGAGGTCGTTTTTGAGTTTAGAAAGCACCACAAGCGACGCGTTAGTTGCAGAAGACGATACATGACGAGACGCTAAAACGATAAATGACAAAATAACGGCGCGTCGCGAGATAAAGCGCGTTAACGCCCCCCACCTGCGTGTTGGCGTCGTGTTTACCTGCTCGACAAGTTTGAGAACAGCCATCAGACGAGAGAGAGAAAGAGAGAGAGACAGATCATCCACACTTCTCCTCACGGAAGGATGATGATGCCGCACAATGATGAAGTGACGCTCATGACGCTCGTGACGCCCGCGCGCGCGCTTCCTGTTCTGCACGCGCCGTTACTTCCCCGTTATTATTCCAGCAGGATGTGAGGAACAATCCGCATTTGCACCGCTGCCGCTCCTGCTTTTAAATCGCGGGTCCGACGCGCACATTCACGGCTGTTTCGTTCTGAGGAAAACACAGGAAGTCAACGCGGATTCTGCTTTAGCAAAAAAAAGAAAAACACATCATGAATATTTAACGAGTGCGCAACGAGTCACATGATTGGCTAAGAGGCTTCCCCTGATGGAAAGGGAGCCACAGATTATTTTGCATAATGATGAATATTAATTAAGCGACGTCACTAGAACCCTAATGGCAGAAATAGGCAATGGTGTTAATTAATATTCATGAGAGGAATAGCGGCTATAGTAGGGTTTGTCTCACTTTTTATCACAAGGGTTTTTATTGCAAAATTAGGTGTTATTACTATTTTTACTTCAGTCATTTGGCAGGCGCTTTTATCCTAAAACGCCTTTATTTTACCACCTATATTACTTTTGATTACTGACGTGGCTTCAAGGTTAAGAAATACTTTTAGGATCAGCAGAAACTCTCAGATCAGAACAAGATAAGAGTGTGAAAGCAGCAGATGATGTTATCACACTGAGGCGGTGTGGGAGTGATGATGATGATGATGAAGAGCATCAGGTAGATCAGCCTCCAGATCCAGGACCGTGATACAGAAAACAACCAGCATCCCTCATTCCACCTTTCCCTTGTTATGTCTAAACCCAACAGAAAGCTATGCAACTAAACAAAACAAAACAAAAAATCACTTGGTGTCCATTTGTTTTCGTTTAATAGATCGAACCACAAAAAACAGATTTCAAAAGCACACAACCAATAAAGGAAACGTGTGATACACAAAAGTTTATTCGGTTAAACTAGGCAACAGATGAGACGGAGCAAAACAGCAACTTGACGAGAACAGGAAGTCGTCCGATTTAAAAAAAAAAAAAAAAAAAAAAAAAAAACGAAAAAACACTCACAGATCCTGTCTGAGCGCACAGCCACTGTAAAAAGTTTAGAATCCGACAGACCTAAAAGCTCAAGACGACGTTATTTATAGAAGAATTGAATCTCTATCACAATTGATGTGACTTGGGCTGAACCTACGAGAACATGAAACTGGAGCACGTCCTATAAAGCACAGACACACGGATAGAGAGAGAGATAGAGAAGAGGAGAGGAGCGCTCACAGGTAATACTCCAGCTCATAGCGGACAAACGAGTTCTTCTCATCATTGTAGACCAGCGGGTAATGAGCGATAAGTGCATCCTGGGAGCCGATGTAGATGGAGTTGTAGATCTTCCAGTACACGTCACGCACTTTGCGAGCTGGGTGGAACAAGCCCTGGAGAGGGAGACACCGGATTAATCATGGTCAACGGAGAGAGAGAAGAGGAAAAAAAAAAAAAAAAAAAAAAAAAAAAAAAAAAAAAAAAAAAAAAAAAAAAAAAAAAAAAAAAAAAAAAAAAAAAAAAAACACATTTTTGGACGCACGTCACATTATTATTAGTATATATTGTAAATAATTGTAAATCTACAGTGGCACCCAAGAGTAAAAATCCAAGAGTAATGAAATGTGTTGCCGTGAAAACATTTTTGCTATAAGAAAATCCAAGCTCATTTATATAGCGTTTGTCTCAGTTCAAGACCAACGCAAAGTCTCTATGGGAATTAGGGGGGGGGGTTGTTTTTAAAGAAGAAAAATGTCCATTATATGGAGACAAGAGTGCAAATGTGTATAAAACGGTCGTTTAATCTTCACTCGATGAATTTTGCTTCCAAACGACATATTGAAACGTCGCGTAAATCCCTGAATTTTCCGTAATCTTGCGAAAACGCTGACGCCGCTCGGTTGATGTAAATCTCGGGGGTTTGTATGACATTTGAAGACTGTATACGTTAGTGTGAGATCGCTTCTGTAGCATTATACACTCTACATTTATAAACATCTGCCAAAGGACAAACTAACCAACTGCTGTATAACATGTTTATTACATGTATTAACAACACTTCATTTTTATAAACGAATGTTATGTCTCTCCCGGGCAATTGTTGTGTGTGTGAATGTTGTGTGTACTCATGTAAAGGTGCCACAAAAATAAAATTGAATGTATTATTATTATTATATCTGAACTAGAGCGGTCTAACGATTAATCACACATGATCACACATTTTTAACTAAAGGAACAAAATGGCGATCACCTATTCATATAAAAAATAGCAAAGCGATCCTGCACTCGATTATTTCTATAAGTGCGTCGTGATGTCAGCGTTGCAAAATACCGCACACATAACACTGGATGGTTTTGAAGTGAAACTCAAAAACGGAAATACCGGAAGTGCGACTAATGGCGTTACGAAAATTTGACGCAATTAAACAAATTGAATTAATCGCACGAGTTAACGCGTTAACTTTGACAGCCCTAGTCAGAACGTGTCACGGCTTTGCTTTAGACAAATTACCGTATTTCCTGGACTATAAGCCGCATCTGCTCTATTAAAAAAAAAAAAGTTCCCTTTCCAGTTGTTCACTGGACACTACTGGGGACAACATTACCTGACAGGGAACCAGGGTTTCTTTTTTTATTACATATATTCGCGGATTCACGGCGTCGCAGATTTTTTTTAAGTGGGTATGCGCGAATTATAAAAGTGCACGACCGCGTTTTATCCAAACATGTGAAAAAAGTAGCGCCTTATAGTCCGGAAAACAGGGTTGAGGTAAAACTGAGGGAGCTGAGGGAGCGCTCTCTCTCTCTCTCTCTCTCTGGTACCTGCAGGCAGTACTGGAGCATGCGACAGGGCCCGATGGCCACACGCAGACCCTCCAGCGCCCCCATCACCGCCTGGATGACGTGAGGAGACGTCTCGAACACGTTGGGCCAGACGTAGTTGAGCAGATGGTTGAGCGAGTCCTCGCAGCCGAAGCCGTAGACGCCCAGAGACATGTGCTGGACCACCGCGCTGGCCGTCTGCCTGTGGACCAGATCCCTGCGGACACCAGAGAGATGGAGATGAGGACTGTGGAGTTAACGTGCGACCTCCTCGGGTCAGGTGACCAGGAGCTCCAGTGGGAGGAGTAAAGACACAAACAAATTGCAAAATATAACTGTTTGTTTTGTTTTGGTTTCTAAAAACTCTCTCTCTCTAGGAGTTGGATTTAACTTGCTCAAAGGACATATTTGAGAGATGACTTTTTGAAAGCCTTGTACAATCAGCGTTGAGACACTGCTGGCGAGGAAGCTTCTACATTGTTTGCAGGACATGGATTGTTTCCCTGCGGTTTCAAAGAAATGTGATTGCTTGCTTTGTAAATGCTTGCTTTGAATGATTTGTTTGAGGTATTTCTGACTTATTGTAATTGTGGCACTTTCCATTGTTTTATTCGTGCGCTTTGAGACAGTTAAAACTGTGAAAAGCGCCCTACAAATACTCTTAATATTATTATTATTATTATTATTATTATTATTATTATTATTGTGTACTTAAATTAATCAGCTGTCTTTAAATGAGCTTATTTTGATTATGATGATGATGATTTCGTATAGGTTAATAAGCCAAGCGCTGAATCAATCTTCAAATAAACCCTACCTGGCGAAGACGAGGCTTTGAGTTATTTCATCAGAAGTCTTAAAGTGGATCAGCCTCTTTTCAAGTTCAGGCAAACGGGGCTAAACCAACGGGAGAAGCCGACAATGATGAGGCTCACCGGTCCATCAGCGCGTCCTCCAGCAGCGGCGTCACGGCGTAGATGTAGTCCTTGCCCATCTCGCCGATGTACTCGAACAGGAAGGAGAGAGACTTCAGCACTCCGTTCTGCACGTTGAGCTCGGGAACCCGGTACTCGTTCATCAGCGCCGGCAGCACGGTGAAGGGAGAACACGTCTCCGCCACGATAGCGATCGCCACCGTCGTGCACACGCGGTTCTGACGCTCCTGCACCTTCAGGTTGTTGAGCAGCGTCGCCAGCACGTCATGAGGACTAGTGAGAGAGAGGGGGGGGGGGAGACAGAGAGAGAAAGAGACAGACAGACACAGAGAGAGAGAAAGAGAGAGAAACAGACAGACAGACAGAGAGAGAGAGAGAGACAGACAGAGAGGGAGAGAGAGAGAGAGAAACAGGGGGAGGGAGAAAGAGAGAGAGACAGAGAGAGAGTGTGTGAGAGACAGTAAGAGACAGACAGAGAGAGAGAGTGAGTGAGAGAGAGAGAGTGAGTGAGAGAGAGAGACAGGGAGTGAGAGAGAGAGAGTGAGTGAGAGACAGACAGAGAGAGACAGAGCGAGAGAGACAGACAGACAGACAGAGCGAGAGAGACAGAGAGAGAGAGAGAGTGAGAAAGAAAAACAGAGAGAGCGAGAGAGAAAGAAAGAGAGAAACAAAGATAGACAGACAGAGACAAACCAAAAGAAAGAGACGGAGAAATAAATGAATATTTAATGTAAATGCCCGTCTGCAGCATCACGAGGAGGCTGGTGAAGAGGAGGCGGTACCCGATGGCCTTGGCGATGTAGCCGAATGTGTTGACGGTGGCTCGGCGAATGGCCTTCTTATGAGCCTTCAGCAGCTCCAGCAGCTCGAAGCAGATGCGCATCCACTCGCGCGCGGACACGTACTCCGCCCCCCTGCGCGCAACAAAGATTTCAAATTTTGATTTAGTCAAACGTTTTTTGATCAGAACTTTGGTTTTGTTTTAGTCCCAATTTAGTCATCTTAATTTTTTATTTGTTTTAGTCTAATTTTAGTACAAATATAAGTGCTATAAACTATAAATGTTTACTAAAGTTGCCATGTCTGAGAAATCTGAATACGTAGTTAACTATGAACATAAAATATATACAATGAAATTAAAAATATATACTATTCTTTCAATCCAAATAAATGTATCCTCATAAATGAAACCTCAACAAAGAGGAAACTAAAAAATAAAATATTGATTATAATTGCATCACGTTTATAAGTAACGTTTGCACGGTGAACACAGAAGTGTGATCAGCAGATGGCGCTTCAGGTGTGTCGTGTTTCTGATCGTGATTGTTGCTTCACATGCGGCTACAGATAGTTATTCTAAGCTCGCGTCGAATGTAAAATGAATCCATATATCCGAGCGCTTTTTCTTAAAGGGCGAAGACGTTTTTGTTTCATTTTTGCTTTTTGACGATAAATGTAGCTATAGTTTTCGTCCCCGAGCCAAAGTTTTTATATAGTTGACGTTTCGTTTTCGTGTCTTTGACGAAAACGAAAATATTTTGTCAGCGATATTAACACGCGGAGCGAGACGAGGGCGACGCCCTTCACCCACCTGTCGGCGATTCTGCCCACGAGGTCGATGCAGTTCTCCTGCACCTTCTCGTGTCGGTTCTTCAGGATGGGGGTGAGGCGCGGGAGCAGGTCTTTGATGGGCGGAGTCATCTTGTGCATCCCTGCGGACACACCTCAGTAAACACCCGTCTCGCCGGTGGACAGGGCGGAGTGCGTGTGACTCACCGATGACGTTGACGATGGCTTTGAGGGCTCCGAGGATGCTGCCCAGCACTTCTGGGTATTCTTCTCCCAGATACTCGTACAGAACCACACCCAAATGACCCATCAGCTTTTCCTGTGGGAACAAAGCACAGTTGACTGGACTGAAGAGTGTGTCGCTCTAATCGAAATTAACATTCGATGGATCATGTGACAAATCGATCACATATTCCCCCAAGTCAATTATTTCAATTACTTTCCCTTTAAAACGTCACTGTGGCTTCAGGAAGGACGTTGAGTGTAACACTGTGGAGAAATTGTTTCCACTCTCAAAGCTGACGCGACAACTTTGTAGCTTCTCCTCAAAGCCAGTTATCAGTTCCGGCAACATTGTTACTTGTTTAATTTAGAAGAGGACAGCTCATTTAAAAATGTGCGATAAAAAAATTTTGAAAATAATTTATTTTGTTTCCAAACATGCAGGTTACCGTTTGCTTTTTTTTAATAACCACAAAGTTTAAAAAAAATTAATCAACAAGATATAAAAATGAACCAAACATTGCTAGTTTCTATTAATTTAGAGACCCGATCTCTGAAATTATATCCTTTTTAAAAATTGCATTGCTAGTTGGGCTTTTAGGAGCACAACAAGTGTGAAAATGAAGCGTCAATTTTTTTTCCATACACATTAAGTATCGGAGATATTACACGTTTATACACAAGCACACAGTCAGTACACAGACGAGGACATCAGGAGGTTAATAAAATAATACACATTTTAACAAATAATTAAAAAAAAAATTTAAATAATATTCCCAAAATTATTAAAAATGACAACATTTCTTAGTGTCCCGCCAGCCGCCGCACTGGACACTGGGAAATCACTCTACTTAAAGGGGCTAAAATACTTCATTTCACCTTGATTTTAAATGATAAAATAATATCCCCTGTAAATGATTTAGGCTCAACTCTCCAGCCGCGTGTGTGCTGACAGGATGTAGACGAGGCCGCTCACCTCCTGGCACGTCTTCATGACCACGGCCGTGCGGGAGATGAGGTCGGCGGCCTGCTGACGGACCTTGGCGGACTTGTTGTTGAGACGCCACAGCACCGTACCGCAGATCTGAGGCAGGTACGGCTTGACCCGCTTCCCCAGAGCGTTGACCACGGTGCCGAAGCCGTTCAGCATCACCGAGTCCTGTCAGGAAAGAGCAGAGCGAGGCGTCACGGGCCAGAAGAACATCTAACCGGGGTCTGCAGGGAGTGTCCGTCACCTCGGTGGTCTGCTCCTGGAAGGCGTACAGGATGCCATCGATGAGCTGCTCCTCCAGCTTGTGGTCGATGTCGGCAGCTCCCAGGTTCCCCATGATCTTCTCGATGGTCTCCATCACCATCTTTCTGTACTGCTCGGCTTCGTCCTTCAAGTCGTCCACGATGCGCGAGATGATCTCGGCCGCCCCCACCTTGTTGGCCAGTTCCACGGTCGTGTCCACCAGCTGTGAGGAAACGAGAGAATAATGCCATCAGTGTCTGGACAGGAAACACCACTTGTGGCCAGGGGCGGGCAAACTTTTTGATTGGCGGGCCACGTTGGGTTCTAACATTTGACAAAAGTGGCTTCCTGGTCAAGAAGCTGTCAATCACATTCCCACCAGCCAATCAGAGTAATATGTGAAGCTTGTGCCAGAAGTCCAAACGGAAAAAAAATAATAAAATGAAACGAACAAAAAAAATCTGAAGCGGAAAAAAAAAAGTTTCAAACAAAAACATGAAGGTTACAAGAGACAAATAAAAAAAAAAAAAACATGTGAATGTGAAGTAAGTATTTTCCACTTGTTTCTTTGAACTTTACGCTTGAAATTATTAGCGTCTGATTCCACAGACTAACAGTGTAAAAATAAATGTTAAAAAAAAAAAAAATTGTACAATTCTTTTACCTACATTTTGTGTTTATGGTAAAATAAAATAAACCTTCATAGCAGATTAACCAGGAATTACACAAAAAAAAAAAAAAAAAAAAAACCCAACTAATTTTTACAGGTTTGGCGGGCCGGATTAAACCATTTAACGGTCCGCATGACGTAGTTTGCCAACCCCTGACTGATGCCCGTCTCCTCCGCCGCACCTGTCTGTAGTTGCGTCGATCCAAAGCCATCCTGTGCTGCCAGAAATGCTTGAAGAACGGAGGCAGAATCTCCGTCTTGATGTAATTAGCTTCCACGCCATCTGTGCCACAGCACTGCTTCACCACCTACATCACCAGCGGAAGACGCGGTTAGCGAAAGACACACACACACACACACACACACACACACACACTGTACCTTCAGGACAATCTTCTTCATCTCCTCATCGGGAGACTGGAACTCTCTGATGAGGATGAGCATCACTTCCCTCGTGTAGTAGTTGGCATACTCGGCATCCATCAGAGGAATCAAGTACCCGATGGCTTTTAAGAAGGCAGCAAGACCCTTAACACACACACACACATTTATTTTTAGATAATTGTAATCATTCATTTCAGTCCTTTAAATTTTTTGTGTGCTTTTTAGTAATATGGATATGTATTTGTTAATTTGATCGTGATCATGTTTTTGGATTGTGTGATTGTTTTTTTTTTTTAATGTAAAGCTGTGTGAAGCTTGTGCCAGAAGTCCAAACGAAAAAAATAAGTAAACGGACAAAAAAAATGTGAAGCGAAAAAAAAAAAAGTTTCAAACAAAAACGTGAAGGTTGCAAGATAATCGTGATCATTCATTTTAGTCCTTTTTGTGTGCTTATTAATAATATGGATATTTATTTGTTAATTGTACTGTGATCACCTTTTTCGAATTTTGTGATTGTTTTTTTTAACGTTAAGCTGTTTTAAAAGTGCTTTTATAAATAAAGTTGACTTGACACCCACACACGATGGGGACTTCAGGTCTGCACACACACACACACACTCATCAGTACTCACTTTGCCTCGGTGTTGCCTGATGCCTTTCCACAGAGGCTTGAGCACAGAATCGAAGGACTCGATGCCGTAGGGCGTGGCCGCTTCAGCCAGGGCGGCGATGGCCAGGGCGCTGATGGTTCGCACCTTCTGCTGCTCGTCCACCAGACCTGAGGAGAACAGGGAGCGCGTCTCAGTGCTAAAGGCGGCTCGTCGGGACGCGGGCGGGACGAACCGTGCTCGATGATCTCCACCAGGCTGCGCAGATGCGGCAGGATGGCGCAGCCCATGAGGATGGCGATCTGCTGCACGATCTTGATGCCCGTGTGCCGCGCCTGCCAGGACTTCTTGCTCTTGCAGACGGCCTTGAGGAACGGCAGCAGAGAGGGGATGCCCAGGGCCGACGCCACCACGGCGAACGCGCGAGCTGTCGTGTTTCGCACGTATTCGTCCATGTTGTCGATGTCGGGCCTCATGGTGGAGATCATGGTGGCCAGACCGGCAGCCTAGACGACAGAACAAACACGTTCATATATCAGCTTTAGACGCCGGAAACTTCTGTGTCTGTCGCTGGATTGATAGACTCGTTTACGTTTGATTTTTTTACGCCATCTTGGAACCACTGGCTATATTAATGGCCACATGGCTGATGATGTTCACAATTTCATAATTCAAAATGAAAAACATCTCTATAACAGCAAAGATATAAAAGTAATAGATACACAACAATTCTTACATTATCACATGTGCGCTTTGAGACAGTTAAAACTGTGAAGAAATGTCTAATTTGTTCAAGTTAAGAACTTCTAAAATTCAATAAAATCTTTCATGTTGACTTCTGTTAAAA
Source organism: Paedocypris sp. Pulau Singkep (assembly GCA_017309775.1). NCBI lineage: Eukaryota > Metazoa > Chordata > Actinopteri > Cypriniformes > Paedocypris > Paedocypris sp. Pulau Singkep. Next base: position 2,117,290 of record MU204278.1, on the reverse strand, counting down.
ATGTAAAAAAATAAATAAATAAATAAAATTGTAAAACCATTTGTGGTGAAACGTTCCTTAAAATGTTGGTTAAAATATTTTCAGAATAAACCTGCTGTCTAATATCATCCAACTAATAACATTTAATTAAATATAAATGAGTGTCCAAAATCTGTTCTACATCTGATAAAAACAACTTAAACCATTCTGTTATCAAAACAACAGTTGGGTCTTTTAAAGTAAAAAATATATTGTGCGTAATAAGGGTTTTCTTACTTTGGCCAAGTTGGAAATGATTTCTCTTCCCTCGACTCGAGCGTAGTAGTCTTCATCAATCAGCAAAGGCTCAATCACCACAAGGATCTAAAATAAATAAAAAAAAAGTGGTAAGAAGAGAATGAAAAATCTGGCTCGATTATTACAGCGGAACACACCAAGGCCAAAAGCGTTTACCTTGTGGACGTACGGCCGAACCAGGTCATCCAGTTTGTAGAGGATGCGATCGATGACTTTCACCAGGAGATGACGCTCCTGGTCCTCCAGGGTGGGAGACATCAGCAGCGGCAGGATCTGGTTAAACAAAGGCCCTGCTCCAAACTCTCTCGCTTTGTCTGTGATTTGACGAAGAGCAGCCTGGAAGAAAAAAAAACGAGAAAAAATATATATATATATATATTAAAAAAAGAAGTCGGGAATGACCATCCAGCTGTGTGAAAGGTTCCCACCTTCCTCATGGGAGGCGTTCCGTTTTTGATCTTCAGCAGAAGTTTCATGATCTTCCTTTCTTTCTGCTCTTCTGGACTCAGGGTGGTCTCGTCCACTTCAACCTTCACGTCGAGAAACACAACACCTGATTATCCGCTTAAAACTCAACAGTCAGTGTGTTTAACTCTACAAACTACAAACGAGTAGTTTTATAAAGTTATATAGCGCTTTTCTTAGTCAGAGACCAACGCAAAAAGACGCTATGTGAAAAAAAGTCTTTAAAAAGAGAAATGTCGGTTTTTTATACGAGCTTTAAAAATGGGGGGGGGGGGTCAGTTAAAAAGTTAAAAATATGGCTGTTGTTGTTCAGACTATGGGCTATGAGCAGAAGAGCGAGCTAGATCGCGACAGTGGCTAGGAAAAAACCTAGGGAGAACCCGACTCCCTGGTGCCAGCCTCCTCTGGCATACAAACACTCACCAGAAGCTTGTCAAAGTACTGGATGTCATCGGGCTTAAGGAAGGGCAGGTTTCCAGAGGGCTGGTCGTTGACTTGCTTCATGGATCGGTCCTCCGCCTGCATGTGGAAGCCGGTCATGCCACCGATGGGCGTGGGGGTGGCGGCTAGTTTACGAGCGGGGGTGCGGATGGGCACGTAGCCTGCTGGCGGAGGCAACACCTACGACAAAAAAAATATATTATGAAATCCTCGTCTACAAAACAAAAGAAGTACATAAAGCAAATCCAACGTACTTTATATCCTTCCGGAAACATGGCGTCCAGCTCGTCGTCGGTGAGCGGACGGTTCCTCTCGTCGATCTCCCGCTCCCAGCGCCACGCCTGCAGTTGTTCTGGAGTCATGCTCATCATGTGACCTACACACACGTGCCACTTTACAGCAACGCTCGCACCACCAACCGGAAAATATTTGTTTCAGTGGTCCGTACCTGGAGTGGGCGTGGCCATGTTCATGGCGGGCGTGCCCAGGGGTGTCTTCCCGGGCGTGAGCAGAGGAGTAGAGGAGCCCATCTGACTGGCCGGCGTCTCGTCCCACCTGGACTTCCTCTTGCTGGCACCGGGGGTGGGCGTCTCCCCCACAGACTCCTCCCCTCTGTCTGTGCGAGGAGTCTCCGCCCAGCCACTGCCGTGACCCGGGGTTTCTGAGGCACAGGACACGAGTAAGACACGGCTCTGGTGCGTTAGTGTGAACCGGTGCCACACCTCTCTCCGTCTTGGGGGTTTCGTCCCAGCGGTTCTTGCGTACGCTGGAGCTCGCCCCTCCGTGGCCGGGCGTGGCGTGGCCGGGGGTGTCCCGCCCGGGCGTGGCGGCACCGGCGGGGGTGTGGCTGGGGGTGGGGTCCCACATGCGGGAGCTGGGCGTGGCTCCCGGGGTCTCGCCGCCTCTGGGACGGCCGGGCGTCTCGTCCCAGCGACTGTTGGACGGGGTGTGGCCGGGGGTGTGGCCTGGAGTCTGCTGAAGCACGCGCATCATTACCGACACTGTCTGCTTCACACGGGCCGTGGGTGGAAGGCTGCTCCTCTCACCTCAGCAGACGCGTCCGCCTGGTCCCAGCTGGACATTTTCTTGGGCGTGGCGTTACCGGGCGTCTGGTCGGCCGTCTGGTCCCAGCGCCGCTTGCGTTTGGCCTGAGCCGCGGCAGAGCCGTTCACTGCCTTCAGCTCCCCGGATCGGGCTTTCTCCACCATCTGAAGCCTGATCTCTCTCTGCAGAGAAGCCGAGCCAGATGTTAGCGCAAAAATAACAACCACCACAAAAACACAACAAAATGCACAAAGTAAAAGATAAAATTCAAGCACGTTCAAGGTCCGTGTTCAAGTTTCTTCAGCACCATACAGTTGTAGTGACATGTACATTTAAAGTTCTGCCTAAATCAACATGAAACATTACCATTTTGGGGAAACGTTTCTCTTATTATAATCTAAAGTTCAACAAAACGTCGCGTTCTAGTGGTTTACCAAGTTCTACAGTATAAACGAGAAAATATGAGTCTATTTAAATAGGAAATCAATATAAATAAAGAATCATATTAAACATGAAGTCTATTTTTAAAAAGGTGTCTGAAATTTTAAAACAAACAAAAAAAAATGTTTGTTATATTTTTGACAAAACACTGTGTAATTACATTGTCAAGTATTTATTTTTATAACTGAAGCATTTACAAGGCCTTGAAAACACGTTTGAAACGCCTTGAAATTCACGCATTTTCAAGCACCCGTAGGAACCCTGGAATTACGAACCTCTTCTTTGGACAAATGCTGCTCCTTCATCACTTCCTTGTACGTCCTGACCTGCGTCTTGGGATCCGGCGTTTTGCCCCCTATGCGAAAGAGCACCAACAACAGGCCAAGAGGTGAGAAACACTGGGAGCCAAAGTCGGAACACACACACGCACAGCAGTCGCTCAATAGATGGCCTTAAGTTTTTACATTACGTGTCCTCTCATAACACAAAACAGCCCTAGAGAATAAGGCCAAGCACTCTTTAACAGACATTAAGAACAGGCAGGTAGATAGAGGATTCAGTTGCTCTTAAGAGGATAAGGAGAGGACATAGCCATCACTGATGCAGGGTCCTGGGCTGCGCTCTCCAGAATACGTACACTTTCTGTGCCAATGGTCCCTCTGCAGTCAGACTTCAACCGGCAGAAAAGAAGCCTAGAAAATTTCTCTTTACCATTAGTAACACTTTGGAAAAGGGTTTGAACTCAAACACACAACAGCATACCACCTTTTCGGCTCGTATTACTCATGAAGGACCAAACCTTACTCTAGATGTTTTAGGATAAATGATGTTGAATCAAAAATAGTTTGACTTTTTTTTTTTTTTACTTCTAGTGATTTAGTGAGACGGTCATTACAAACTAAATATTACAAAAAAAAGACCAGAGGATAACTGTGGACCGGGCAATGATTTAGAAAAAAACAACAAAAAGACAAACAAATTAGATACTATAAATAGGGGAGAGATAAAGTATGGTTTTCAATTGATTAAAGTAAAATGTCCCCGACTGGAGCTCTGGCCACACACCAGACCAGAATGACAAACTATGGTCTTGAATCTTTTGATAATTTTTTTTTTTTGTTGACCATAACCTACACAGGACGAGTTGCTGCACCCTTAAGAGAGTGCAGACAGGACTGGCATAGCAGTACTGCTGTAGGAGAGAAATTAAGGACAGTTAGTATGGGCCTGTGGAATTGTGGTACACAGATTCTATAAAAAAAAATAAAAGATAAAAGATATATTTCTATTTTACTGTAATAAAATAGAGATATATTTACACAACAGTTTTTAAAGCCTCTTCTGTCTAAAACTACATGCAAGGTGTTTTGGTCGACTTTAATCAGTACTTAAACTTAACTTTCTGACCCTTTATTGGGATATAGCGGCTCATTAATAGTCCAACATCAACTAAATATACATGTATGTCCACAGGTGAGATGTTTAAAGTTTAAAATGTTGAGCAAATGTTGTGTCTTGGAGCAGGAGAAGAGTAAAAATGGAGCGGTCAGTAAGAGTGCTCGGACAACCATATGCATATCATCTGGACTGTTGAAGTCAGTGACTATTGTTCTGCCCGTTTCCTTCGAATGGCCCTTTGAACAACCAACCTACCTCCAACTTATGTCCAGAAGGGACTAAACACCACCCAATAAACCATCTCTAAATAAATGATTGGGAAAATATATTGTGAGTGAATGACAAATGCTTCTCTACGTGCCAAATTAGGCATGAATGAGAACTGATTAGAGAGAAAATTATTGGGTGGTGTTCAAATAGATAAATGCCAAAGGCCGGCCTGGCCTAAAACCTCACAGGCAGAAACAAAAACACCGTTTAAAGCAAATAGTCAGAATTTTCTGAAAGGAAACGGAACTACTGTTTCAGTGAATTTACCATCAGCAAACGGATCGTGACGCTCCGGGGAGATGATCATCTTTTGCCTGCGTTTCTTGTATTCGTCCTCACGGTCGGAAATCTTCTGTGGTCTGTGTTCGGCAAATGGATCATACTGCAAAAAAAGTAGATACTTGATTAGAGTTGGAACAAAGAAAGTCCAGCTGCTGTTATAAACGTTTAAACGAAAAAATTGTAAACTGGTTACAAACAAGACAAGAACTCTGTTAATACCTGTTCATCCGACTGCGGGATGGAATTGAGAATGGCCACCGGAGCGTGATATCCTGGTTTCTTCTGCCCGAGCAAACTTGCGGCCACATCCTCCTCCTCATCCTGTTAAAATCAAGCAAAAATGGACACACGGTCACAATTTCACATCATAACCTGTGATTATTCCTCTCATGGAGGGCATCATTGTGAAATGTCCCTCGTGTGGGGACGAATAAAGGACTTTCAATTCAATTCACTCACATCATCCTGTTCGGTGGTAGCGATGGAAGTGACGTATCCGGAGAATCGGCTGTCACTGCCGCCGTAGATCTCCTGGTCATAATATCCAGTGGAATCGAGGCCGACACCCTGGTCTTCTCCCTCCACCAGGGCCGCTTTCATCCCCTGGAACTCCTTGATCTGAGCATCAATGTCTACAAATACAAACAAAGATTAGTAAACCGTATATTTAAATTAAAAAAAAAATCCCAATGCAACACGAGTTTTCGGGGTGATTCTTAAACTAATTTAAATAGTCTTTATTCGTTTCTGTTAAAAACATTTCTTTCTCTTTTTTTGCTACTGCAGAACACAAATATTTCCTCTAGTGGGAATAATAAAGTCTATCTTATCACGTCTATTCACCAAAAGAAAACTACTGGCAAAACACCGCCAATAAAGGCGATTGGATGTTTAAAGGAGAAGCACACACACGCTGCGCGCGCGCGTGTGCGCTACAAACAATAATGAGTGAAATGGCCCGCGGGACTTATCACGTCTTACAGATCCAAAACACCGCACACTACGTTTAAACACAAGCTATTGGCGTCAAAACACGTTGGTGCTCGTGTGGGTGTAGGTGGGCATGTTTAACGTGTCTTTTTAGTTGTTTTATTTATCGCTGTGGCTCGGCTTTGCATCGCCATTTTGCTCGCCTGAAGCTCCGCGCACGACACAAACACGATCAAGAAAAGCACAAAGTACACGACACACTGTCCACATATGATCACCAACTACAGTAAAAGACGTTGACTCGTCTGTGTAGGGACATGTTAAGGATCGGGAACACATGACTTCGTGTATTTCTCATGTGCGCCACGATCCGGTTTAATCAGACGCCATGTTCTATTCACCGCTGAAGCGCCAAAACTAGAAAATATTCAGGCGTTTTGCATGATTTTATTAAACTTAAACGAAGATACAATGGTGTGCGTTATGTAAGGGAGGTACTAATGCGCCTGCAAACACAATTTAAGAACAAATTTACCTTCTTGTGTTTTGGCGATCTTCGCCATTTTCCTGCTGTTGTGTGCGTCTCAGTACCGGAAGACCTTTACTGAACTTCCGTCTCCACTGCGCATTCAGCCACGCGCATGCGCAGAGCCGGTGCCAGCGACAGCCACTGTGCGTCAGAGCAAATAGATATTTAAAAAATGCTAATAGTAGCGTTAAGATAATAATTGTTTTCTGGCTAAATGGATGTGACTAAATGAATGGATGGAATACGTGAAAGAGATAAGCAGTCTCTAATTCGTTTGTTAAGAAAAAAAAATTGTTAGTAAACATCGCGGCAAAGTTATTCAGTAATGACGTCGATTGCACGTTACATACATTGTTAATTAACACATAATAAATTACATCTGAACGCATTCACGTGTAAACATTGCGTCCTTAAACAGTTTTAGATGTAACCTTTAATAACTATGCGCTGTCCGGGGCAACCCGAACCCAGTCCCGTGACAATGCTGCGCGCGCACCCTTCGCACAATTAAACCGCCGACGTCATCAGACGCGTGACAGACACGAGATCCACCCAATCGAGACGCGGACAAAAATCCCCCGGTCCAATGAAAACAGTGGGCGGGGACTCGAGAGGGCTGGCCTTCGTATAGGAAAAAGTCCTGACGGGTGGAGGCGAAAGAGAGGTGAAGTGAAGATGGCGAGAGGTTCCCGGTGTCTGAGGAGAGCGGTAGCGGAGTGTATCAGACACTTACCCTCCAAATCCCCCCGAGAAACACCCGGCCGGAGCGGAGTGAGGTAACTACCGGTGTGTTCGCGCGGTGAGGTAGTCTCGCGAGCGCTTGTTTTGCCGCTCCAAACGGGCCACACTTGTAAACACATCCAGACAAGCGTGTTCATAAAGCAGTCGCTCGTGCTTTGGTACATGGCGAGTGAGCGGAACAGAAATAAGCTGGTGAGTTGCGGAACTGCTCGTCAGGTGTATAGTGTCAGCGGCAAGGTTACGTGCGTTATTACGCAAGCGCTCGGCTCGCTCGTTTTACCTCACATTTTACACATTTCCCACTTCTGATCACATTTTATCGACGGGAGTGAACCATCCGGAACACTTTTAGCAAACGTGCGGCGCGTTTGATGTTCAAACCGTAAGCAGGTTAACTCCCCACGTCCTGCTATGTGTGACGTCACTCAGTGCCGCGTTTCAAACCGGGGGACGTAGTGTTCTCATAGCTCAAGTGCACTTGATGCCATAATGGGCTGGCAGGACGCCACCTTCAGGCTGATAGTGTCTGCTCGTGTTATGTAATTCCTGACAGCTTGCTGAGCTCGGTCCAGCATGAATGAATCCACCGCCGCTCTTTCCATTGATGAGACCAGTTCCATTTATAGAAGCGGAGCGTGTTGCGTTTCAGATGTTTCGGCGTGATCGGTGGGACGCCGTCTGATTGGCTGCGAGCCGGTGAGCCACGCCTCCTGTACCTTTAATGACAGATGGACGACAGGTGAAGGTGTCACGCCCGCTTGGCTGGATGGACGTGGCGAGGGGTGATTCCACGTAGACGCAGTTTCATTAGGTTTTCCAATTAAATCACCATCCCTGGCGTGCGTGTGTGTGTGTGGCATTAGCACGTGTAAAGCGCCCCTCTCCGTGCCTTTCTGAGGGTAATTAGCGATTGCATAACAATTCCGTTAGTCTAAAAAGCATCTGTGGCACTTTCACACCCACAACTGACTCGTCTGGCAGTCTCGGTTTAGAGAAACCACACGTCTAAAGACGGACGCGTAAAGTGTAGAATTTCTTTCTCGACAAATAAAGCCGGCGTTCCGAGCCGAGCCCTTCCCCCTTCTCTTTCCGGTTCCTGTGTCCTCTGTTCCACACAATAAACACAAAGGGGCAAACACACACTCGGCCAGCCGATCTGCATCGATAATAACTGGTTAGTCATAAACTTGACGCACCATTAAGTGACCGTTTTAAGGCACGTTCATATAAATGTCTTTTCTCTGCGTAGAAACACCCAGCACGACTCGAATAATTAGATTATGGTGAAAGTGTTTGTGCTGGTTATCTGGTTGATTACGCACACGTCTGCTTGAGTCACTACAGTGATCCCAGAGATTGACTGGTTTTCTGCGTCTTTTCACAGATATCTGTCCTCGTGTGGGATTCTGATGACCAGGACGCAGCCGCTCTTCAGGAGTGTGTCGGGCCAGAGCCTCGTCGCCCCGACCCGGAGCTTCTTCAACCTCGCCGAGTCCTTCAACAAGCGGAAGGAATACTCCGAGAGACGGATCATTGGGTATGGGATCGTATAACCTGTGGGACCCGTGCGGCTTCACTTAAACTCTCTGGCTTCAGCTCTTTCTGACGGTCGTTTAAACGCAGAATTGCATTATAACTTAACGTATTTGATAAGATACCTTCTTAACATAGAGGAGAAAAGAAAGGCATGAGTTATGTAGCTGATTTATGTAGCTGTGATATAAATACACTGCTGGCATGCAGCGTCCCCGGTCGACCTGTGTGACCCTTGACCTTTCCCGGCATCCCCAGTCACACGCACAAATACCCGTTGGACTGTTTGAAGCTGAACTTTTCCGTTACATTTTGACTTTCTGCAGATGCTGGACATTGTTATAGCAGTTCGGTCATTTGACCCCTGACCTCTTGGTGGTCTTCACACCATGATTCCCCCAGATGTTTTTCCATCTTTATCGTCTCCTATTATTATTTACGAAACAAACGCACCGACCTTGTGCAACCTTGGTTTTCACTGGAATCAATGATCCTGTTTCTCTAATGTCATTCTTTAGCTTGAACGTTACTTCACTTGGGCTAATTTTATTAAGATTTGAGCATTTAAAAGCCAGCTCAGCACTCAGGATAAGGCTGTTGAAACGCTCCTATCAGTGATAACTGGCGTACTAGATAGTGCTGGACACACAGATCACGCTGGCTGATGCTTCATCTGAGGCCGTTATCTTCCGCTCGAAAGATGTAAACATCATCGTCCACTTACATCTGGCTCACGCTCCAGCAAACGCTCTGAACTTTCCCCAGTCTCCCAGTAGATTAGTTTTGAAAATGCCTTCAGGTGTTTCACAGCGGCAAACTAGAAGAAATAGAAGAATAGAGAATGTATAATAGATTGTGCTGTCAAAGTTAACGCATTAACGCACACGATTCATTTGAAATGTTAAGGCACGTTGACTTTTGACGCGTTGACACCGTTCCTTTTCAACTGCTGGTCAGTATTCTCTGTCAGATCAAATCTGTTCAAAAAGCCCATCTCAGCTCATTAGCTGATAAAACGGTGAGACGATCAGACAATATCTGTTTGTTTTCACTTACACTTGTATTTAAAAACAGACATTCTAAGATTAATGTTGGCATAAGTTTCATGTTAGTGTGAGAAGTTTTTATTACATTACAGTTTGTTTTCATTGGGATGACAGGTTTTACATGTGTTATTATTATTATTATTATTATTTTTTTTTTTACAAAAAACAATGCCCGGTTTTTATTAAGAATGTAACCAAAAAATAGGCACTTCAAACTTGTAATCGATGTATAACGCTTATATGTAAGAGCAAAATTGAAGGAGTATTTTTAGTGTGTTTTCGCTGATCTTGAAAAAAGTGTTTATAATATTTAGTGTTGATTTTACATTCATTTACATATTACACCTTAATATCCAATAGTGCAAGCATCAGTCATTTAGTTGCGATTAAACACGATTCATTTGGTCATGGTAGTGCGATTAACTAGTTATTGCTTAGTTATTGAAATTATATGTTTGACGGCCCTAATATAAACACATCTATAAATAAACATACATGAATAAATATAAACAGAAGCATAAACAACACGGCACACACTGGCTTTCTTCTAGTCACGAGCTGATCTGCTCAGATTGTTCCAGAAAGGCAAAGTTCAACTCGACGCTTTAATCGCCCAGAACGTTTGTTCGTCAGAGAGAGAGAGAGAGAGAGAGAGAGTGAGTGATTGGGAAGGTTTTGTAGACGTGTAGTAAAGTTGAAGTTGTTTTAAAGATTTTACGCTGAATGTCAGGTTGTCAAACAGCGAGATAATTGCATGCCTTACTCCTTTCTTTAAATGTAAATAAATGTAAGGGAAAATAATGTGATGTAAAAGTAACAATGTGAAGAAAAAAAAGTCTTCTATAACTCTTTATATCTGCAAAATCTTTCAGCTGATTTTAGTTTTAGGCGGTGGGCGGGGATCTGCCATGTGATTGGTTGGCTTTGACCAATCAGAGTCAAGAACAGTCTCAAAACCGTTTTGCACGCGAGTTTGAAGATGTGTGTGTGCGCTGCTATATAGAAACACTGGAGTGTGTGTGTGTGTGTGATTTTCACTCCTGATCAGAGTGAAATCATGTACATTTTGGATTAAGATGGCGAGGCGGTGTAGAATGGGATATCGCCATCTTTTAAGGATTTTAATTGTGTGTGTGTGTCAGCTACTCGATGCAGGAGATGTACGAGGTGGTGGCGAAGGTGGAGGACTACCTGCTGTTCGTGCCGTGGTGCAAGCGCTCTGACGTCATCTTCCGCCGCGCCGGCTTCTGTAAGGCCAAGCTGATGGTGGGATTCCCTCCGGTGGTGGAGAACTACACCTCACTGGTCACCACTGTACGACCTCACCTGGTCAAGGTCAGCACGCTCTCGCTCGCCC
>MU204278.1:2093768-2106437 GCA_017309775.1 Paedocypris sp. Pulau Singkep | reverse complement strand
CTCTCTCTCTCTCTCTCTCTCTCTCTCTCTCTCTCTCTCTCTCTCTCTCTCTCTCTCTCTCTCTCTCTCTCTCTCTCTCTCTCTCTCTCTCTCTCTCTCTCTCTCTCTCTCTCTCTCTCTCTCTCTCTCTCTCTCTCTCTCTCTCTCTCTCTCTCTCTCTCTCTCTCTCTGAGGTCTGGTCTGGTCTGGTCTGGTCTTCTCTCTCTCTCTGACGTCTGGTCTCTCTCTCTCTCTCTCTCTCTCTCAGGCCTCGTGTTCTGATGGGAAGCTCTTCAATCATCTGGAGACGGTGTGGCGTTTCAGTCCGGGTCTGCCTGGTTACCCTCGCACCTGCACTCTGGACTTCGCAGTAAGAAAACCGCGTTCAGACTCGTAGTGTCGGCTTCTGAAGTCACAGTCCTTTACGTTTTTAACTCTTAACTCGTCGTTAACTATTTTTAAAACTAAATTGTGGGAAAAGAAAGACTTATTTTAAAATCTCTCTTAAAAAAGGCTCCCTTTAAAATCAAGACATGAAGAAGACGAAGATGAATACGAGAAAGACCGATTTCGAAGTGTTTAAAACCATCAAAGGTTTTAGCGTTTTTATCAAATTACATATGCATAGCTTTTTTACATATTTTTATTTTACATATTTATGGAAATGTTTTCTCTTGGTATGTTTTTCATTGTACACAAGTTTAATTGAAAACAAACAAAAAAAAACAATCTATTAATCTAAACCAAATTTAAGTAGGGTGAAATTATGGATCGTCAAAAATGTATAATTTTTTTTTTTTTTGAGATTGTGGGTTTTATCAGCCGTCTATAACTCTTTTTTTGAGTGAGTGTTAATATTTGAAGAAAAACAAATAGATTTAATAAGACAACTGTCAAGAAAGAAAAGCATTTCTTCTTACTCTTTTGTGTTAGTTTCTATGGCGTTAAGTGTGTAATATTGATCAAGTCAGCTTTATTTATAAAGCGCTTTGAGAAAAAAAACAGACAAACTGATCAAAGTGCTTAACGCTTTTAGGTTCAAGTTTATTTATATAGCGATTTTCTTGGTTCCAGAAAAAGTAGTCTTTAAAATTAAAATATATTATTAAAATAATATTATTTTAATAATATGAAAATAATAATTTTTATAATAATAATATTATTATTATTGTTAAAATAATAACAGTAAATGCAAAAGGGCAGTCACAATAAAATGAACACAAAGTAGATCATCTGCTCGTACTGCAAAATTACCCAAAACTAAACAATATTTTAAGAAACGAATACATTTTTTACAATATTTTACAACGTTTGTATTTACAACAGTATTTTTTTTACACTATTTTATAAACAAATTTAAGATGACCCTTTACTGTGTCTGGTCTCAGGAGTTGCCAGATTGGGCAGAAACGAGTGTTTTTTTTTTTCTTTCTCCGAGTGACATCACACTGACGCGCTCCTCCTCTTCCTCTCAGATTTCCTTTGAGTTCCGCTCGCTCCTGCACTCGCAGCTCGCCACCGTGTTCTTCGACGAGGTGGTGAAGCAGATGGTGTCGGCCTTCGAGCGGCGCGCGGGCAAGATGTACGGCCCCGAGACGCAGATCCCGCGCGAGCTGATGTTCCACGAGGTGCACCACACGTAGCCCCGCCCACTGCCCCGCCCCACACCACGCCACGTATTTATTACAGTGAGTAGAGGATCCACAGACACTCGCCGCTCTGCCTTGCGTTCAGGAAACGTTCTTCTTCTTCTTCTCGAGGCGTGCAATATATGTTCTGTTCTCTTTTCCACTCGGGACGTCCAGCAAGGGCTCGACCTCTGACCTCTGACCCCCCGCCTTCACCGTTACAGGCCTCTATTTATTTTGGTTACGGGAAAACTGCGTGTACAGACCATAAGAGCTGCAAACTAATCTTCTTTTGTTTTTTTTTGTTTTTTGTTTTTTTTTTTAATCTTTTTTTTTTTCTTTTGTGTGTTTTAATTGGTGTTTTGAGTGTTGTGGGTGAATATATAAATATATCCTGCCTGCATGGTTTATAAAGTATTTTTATATGTAAAAGCCGGTGTGTTGTCTTGTTCTTTCGGTCTGTCAGTGTCACGCCTAAAATAGAATAATCATGTGACAGATGATATTACGCGTCACTGCGACCCCTGCTGGCCGGAAGCCGCACTGCACCCGCACACATAACATTCGTTTGAACAATTCTGCACTAGTTACATTTTGTTTGCTACATTTGTATCATTATTTGCTACATTTGCAACACAGAAATACATTTCTTTTTGATAGAAGTGAAGCGTAAAGAGAACTTTACATTCAGTGTCTGGAAGATTTTACGTTCGATTCAAATCATTTAAATGTTCAAGGTTTATGACAATTTCTTCAATATTTTTAATGGGACTATTTTATTTGAAGAAAAGGGATTATATAAATGTGAATAAAACACAGCATATCCTGAGATTGAGTTACTTGATTTAAAATTAATGTGCTTTTTATTTAGTTTAATGTAAACATTTTAAAAAATGGAAATTAGCTCAAGTGACAGCAAAGGCACTTATATATAAATCAAATTAGTTTCACCAATTTTAGCAAACTATTTGAATTGGCTGTGATTAATGAAATAAAATATATTTACCTGAAGTAGTAACAACTATTCAATTTTATTAAATAACACTCTTGATCATATATTGTACAAAACATTGTTTATTAGCACTGCGTCGCGGCTGTTTTAATATTTTACGCTTCGTCTACATGGAGGGATTTCTTGCCCATTGAAAATACAAGCAAACAAAGAGAAATCAGCGGGAAAACTAGGTCAAAGGTCAAACAATCCTCAAACTAATGAACATTTTTATATTTATAAAACAACAATCCGTGTACCAAAAAAAAAAAAAAACAAAAATCACAGAAAAGGAATTTTTTAGACACGACTAGTGACTTCCTGCATCATGACATCATCCGGAGCATCCTCCAATCACACGAGACGTGGCAACACACGCAGTTAAATGCACTTTTTGTTGGATGGGAACAGAAAGAGACGGAACGCCGCGTCATGATGATGATGATGATGAAGAAGAAGAGGTGACGGCCTGCTCCTGGGGCAAATCAAGTCCCCTGCCCACGGGCCGCGCCCTCGAGTCACTGAAGAACATCCTAGAAGCCCATTCCTCCCATTCCACCCATGCCGCCCATGCCACCCATTCCTCCAGCTGGCACTTCCTTCTCTTCCTTGGGAATCTCCGTGACGACGGCCTCAGCGGTGGAGAGCAGCGAAGCCACGCCCGCAGCGTCCAGCAGGGCCGTCCTCACCACCTGCCAATCACACGAGAGAATCAGCCACGCCCACTTAGTGCGCATCAGTGGAACTGGATGCGTAGAAGGTTCTAGAACAGCGGTGGGCAAACTGCGGCCCGCCGAACTTGCAAAAATTAAAAAAAAAAAAAGTCTGATATTTTTTTATGTAAATGCGGTTCATCTGTTACGAGGGTTTATTTTATTTATTTATGTGACCATTTTTAAAAGCTGAACCATAAACACAAAATATTTAGTGAAAGTAAAAGAATTGTACTAGTACTTTTTCATTATTAATTTATTTTTACACTGTCAGTCTATGGAATCAGATGCCAAAAATAATCACACGTAAATTTCTAAGAAACGAACAGAAAAGGCTTCACATTTACATGTTTTTTTTTTTGCTTGCAATCTTCTCATTTTGGTTTGAAACTTTTTTTATTTTTTTATTTCTGTACGTTTAATTTACCTTGGTGGGGTCGATGATGCCCTTCTCCACCATGTTGACGTATTCTCCCAGCATGGCGTCGTACCCGATCTCGGCGCCGCTCTGCAGGATCTTCTCCACCACCAGTGAACCCTCCACGCCCGCGTTCTTGGCGATGGTCATGGCGGGGATACGCAGAGCTCGGCGGATGATGTCGATGCCTTCACGAGCACAACAGGAAACAACATTACTGATGGGACACAGTGAGCGTTTATTACAATCACTGCTAGAACACTCAACGCTTTCGGAAAACTTGGTTTGTTGGTTCCGAAGCTAAAAAACAGAGCTCTCAGATGTGAAGCTATTTTTTATTATTTTTATGTAAAAAAAAAAAAAAAAAAAGTCAGAATGTCAACTTTTGTGATAAGTTCCCACATCCTGAATGACGCCAAAAATTATATTGAAACTGCTTTGGATTTTAAATAGACCTTTTTTGGTCTGGGGTGTATTATCTTAAGACTTAATAAAAATAATGAATGACAATAATAATGATAAACTTGAAATTTAAATAATAAATAAACAAATCTACAATATATTAAATTGGGTTTATATGTACTGTGCGTTTGCTGTGAAACAGCGCCACCTAATGTCCGACTCTAGTTTTGTACATCAGAATAATGACTTGTGAATTACAGACACGTGTCTTATGGAATCCCATTTCAGCCACACAAAAAAAGAAAAAAAAAAAAGAATTCCGAGTTATTAAGTCACAATTCTGACTTTCTGAATTCTGAGACAAAACATCGGAATTCTGATTTAATAACTCGGAATTCTGAGATGAAGTCAATACTTTTTATCTCAGAATTCCAAGTTAAAAAAAAAAGTCGGAATTCTGACTTAACTTGGAAATCTGAGATAACACTTTTTTTTTTAAATAACTGAATTCTGAGATAAAAAGTCAGAATATTTTTTTTTTTCTAGTGGCGGAAACGTGCTCTCACACTTTCTCGAACTTGAACCCTTTAAACTACCCCCCCCCCGTACCGATCTTCTGGTCGGAGTTGGCGGCGCTGATGTCATCCAGAGCGGGAATGCAGCGCAGCAGAGCGCAGCCTCCGCCTGGCACGATGCCCTCCTCCACCGCCGCCCGCGTGGCGTTCAGAGCATCCGTCACGCGGTCCTTCTTCTCGTTCACCTCCACGTCGCTCGTCCCTCCCACCTGGGGTCACGGAGAGGTCAGGGGGGGGCGGTCAGGGGGCGTGTCCAGGGCTCACCTTGATGACGGCCACGCCCTCCGACAGCTTGGCCAGCCGCTCGTGGAGCTTCTCCTTCTCGTAGTCGCTGCTGCAGCTCTCCAGCTGCTCCGTGATCTCGCCGATGCGCTTCTCCACCGCCGCCGCCTCGCCCCGCCCCCTCAGGAGCATCGTGTCGTCCTTGGTGACGCTGACCTCTCCCACCTTGCCGAAGTCGTGCGCCTGGACGTCCTCGAGGGCCAGACCCGTCGCCTCGTCACCAAACACCTGCGCACACGCCCACACGCGTGAAGCCGCCGCCTCCTCTGCCCCGCCCCGCCCCGCCCGCCTCCACCTACAGTGCCTCCGGTGGACACCGCCATGTCCAGCAGCTGGTTCTTCCTGTTGTCCCCGAACCCCGGAGCCTTGACCGCCACCACCTGCAGGCCGACCTTTAACCTGCCAAACAGCGCCGACATTGACCTTTGACCCGCAGCCTTCAAATACCACAGTTTAACAGCCGCTTGAATAAGACACTTCACGACAGAAGCATCGTTTAGACGTCGTGTTTGTTCATCATGCGTGTCGTTTACTGTGAGCACGTCATTTCAAATCTAAATTGGAATATAATTATCATAATATTAATCATACACCGTATTCACACAATATAAGGACACCCACCCTGCAAAATAAACGGTATAAAATTCTCATTTTTTTAAATTAAATGTACGTATTAAGACATTTATTTTTTAAAAATGCTTCACATACAAACCTAACTTGTGACTCGTATCACTTTGATGTCGTTTTACCCGGAAAAGAGATACAAATATTCCATTCGAGTGATGTGAACTACACCTCCCAGAATTCATTGCCACTCCAGTCAAGCCGACATTTGTAACAGTCTATGACGCTGTGTGAAGATGATTCTCCCTGTGTGAAAATATCGTGTTTTCCCGTTTAGATTATATGGAATACGAATGGAATAAGGAAAATAAGGAATATGTATATGGAAAAATGAGGGCTTGTATTTACACGCACATTTGAAAAATGTGATGAGCACCAAGTTTTTATGCTACTAAAATTGGAAAAAAGGTGTACTTAGTCATGTAAACAAGGTAATAAAAGCATTTACCTTCCAAAAAAAAAAAAAACCCCAAAAATGTATTGAAAAGCAAAAATTAAAACACTAAATAAGATGAAGACACAGATAAGAGAGCGGGAGAGAGGAGACGCACCGGTTGAGCACCAGGGTGCTGAGAGCTTCTCCGTCCACGTCCTCGGCCACGATGACCAGAGGTTTGCGATGCTGGTTGGCGATCTCCAGTGCGGGGACGATGCTCTGCACGCTGGAGATCTTCTTCTCGCTGAGGAGGACGTACGCGTCCTGGAACTCACACTTCTGACCTGCGCAATTCAAAGCAAACTCTATGTGTCACATACACATCACACACACTTCACTGCATTTACACATGGTGGTTTTAAGTGGTTTTTAAGGAAAAAATAAATAAAAAAAAAAAGCACATGCAAAAAATAAATAAAGTGAAAATAAAGATTTTAAAATTAATTCATTAATTTATTTGTTTGATGTTTTTTACGCCACCTCAGCTTCAATGGCTACATTAACTTAATAAAAATGACTGGTCTTTGAGAAAATCACACTTCAAAAACAAAAAACCTCCATAACAGTCGATAAATAGCAAAAAAAAAAAAAAAAACAGAACTCTTCAATAGGACTTCAACAAATTACATCAACTCTTTCATGTGGACTTCTGTTAAAAACTGTCAAATCTTTTGCGGCAAAACATTTTCCAATAGGAAAAAAAAAAAATAAAAAAACAATAGAGCGTGAGGCGCTGACCTTTAGCCGTGTTGATGAAGTAGGGTGAGATGTAGCCGCGGTCAAACTTCATTCCCTCGATGATCTCCAGCTCGTCGTGGAGGGTTTTACCGTCCTTGATGTCAGAGCAGCAGCGTGAGACTCCGTCGCGCCGTGTGATTGGTCGGATCTCACCTTCACCGTGATCACTCCCTTGCGTCCCACTTTCTTCATGGCGTTGGATATGATGTTCCCGACTTCTACGTCTCCGTTGGCAGAAATCGTGGCCACCTTCAGTAAACCGAGAGCGTTACAAGCGCATCACACGCACACACTGAGCTCAACCACTAGAGGGAGACAATCAGCAGTAATTATGCTAATATGAGCCCCTCTCTCTCCGATTTTTCAGCCTCTCTCTGATTTTTCAGGCACAAAAATTCCAAAAGAAAGAACAAATTCTGGTTCAATTTTCTCTTGAAAACACTTTTGACAACCTAAATGCCTGCAATAATGTTTTTGAGCTTCCTTTCTATGAGCATTATATGTTCAACTCGTAAATTTTTCTTGTTATGTGCAATATCTTTACGCTATTATTTATTGTTAGTAATGTTTTACTTACTATGTGCAATATCTTCACGCTATTATTTATTGTTAGTAATGTTTTACTTACTATGTGCAATATCTTCACGCTATTATTTATTGTTAGTCCCTTTTTACTTGTATTATACTGAAAATGTCTTGCAGATGAATTTTTATTTTCGATTCTGTTATTATTATATTTCTCTTTTGTGTGAGCAACTGTTACTGGATGAATAAAGTTTTTTTTCTGCACTACAATGATTTCACAACAGCACAGTAAACTTCTACAATATTAAGAAACATTGATAAAAGTACATTTTTAAAACATTCCTTTTCATTCAATGAATTTTCATTCATCCTTATCTCTATAGTTTAACAGTGTGGCTGCTGCAAAATGTAAACTTCTCATTGTAGGGACAAACAAAAGGTTTTCTTCTTAAAAGATTCAGCGATTTTTAATATTTCACAAAGTAAGGCCAGTGTGTGTACACCGTATTTTCTGGACTATAAGCCACATCCACTCTATTAAAAAAAGTTTTGCAAGCCACAGATATGTATGTTTTTGGATTAGATATTTACTACAGGAACAGAACAATTTTGAATTGTAAATGTACAAGTATGTAACTAAGTAGATCCTTTCCTAACCTGTATTTTAACACTTTAACAACTTTGCTGATTAAAACGGGACAGAAAAATAGAGAAAACAATTGGTATCTACTGTATTTTTAGATGAAGGGGTGAGGATTTGAAAAGATTCTTGACAGATTGACTTATATCCGCTAAAGAGGAAGTAGCGTATTCTTCTTTGCGTTTATTTTGTCTTAGTTTTGTTGGATGGGGACGATTTCGAGCGGGAAAAATCTGCAGAATAGCCGCACCTTTCTATAAGCCGCATAAGGCTTATAGTCCAGAGAATACGGTAATTAAACGAGCTGAACATTAGTCTTCCCGTGTAACGACTAGGTAACGCCCACCTGAGCGATCTCCTCGGGCGTGGTGACGGGCTTGGACAGCTTCTTCAGCTCGGCGATCACCTGCTCCACCGCCATCATCACGCCGCGGCGGATCTCCACGGGGTTGGCGCCCTTGCTGATGGTGTCGAAGCCCTCCTTGGCCACGGCGCGCGCCAGCACGGTGGCGGTGGTGGTGCCGTCTCCCGCCTCCTCGTTGGTGTTGTTGGCCACGTCCTGCACCAGCTTGGCGCCGATGTTCTTGTAGCGGTCCTTCAGGTCGATGCTCTTGGCCACGGTGACGCCGTCTTTGGTGACCTTGGGGCTTCCCCAGCTCTGCTCGATGATGACGGTGCGACCCTGACGAGCAGAGCATGCTGGGTAAAAACACAGCTGCGACTCAGGCCTTCACACTTAAATTAAGCTTTTTTTCCCTTGTTTTTTTTTTTTTTATTTTATTATTTTTACATGAATATAAAAGCAAAACGACAGTTAATTTTTATAGGATTATATATTTTTATATTTATACGTCAAATTTACTTCCGTTGGTTAGGTCGATTCCTATTTTTGTATTTAAGTTAAGTTAAGAGAACTGCTGTAATATCACAGTCCAAGCGATGCAGTTACTGTCTTTACACAAATGTAAAGCCCCCCATTTAGTCATGCACTAAATAAAAATATAAAAAATTATTCTTTTTTTTTTGTTTCTGACTAAATTATGCTAATTTTCTCTTTAAACACTATTTTCTTTATTTAACAAATCTAACTTGATACGTATCATTTTAAAGTCGTTTTACTTGAAAATAATAAAACAATATTCTAGCGATCTCAACTCGAGCCTTTACACTTAAATGTTAATTAAACTTAAACTTAATTAAATTAACTTGTGCTACAACTCAAGTTCAAAATTCGACTGTGACTCAAGTTACTTAAATTATCCTTTGGGTTTTTTTACTTTATTATTTTCATATGAATATAGAAGCAAAGTGCAGGTCGCGGGGTCGGTGGTGAACGCTACCTTCGGGCCCATGGTGACGGCCACAGCATCAGCCAGCAGGTCGACGCCCTGGAGCATGAGGGCGCGGGCATCCGCTCCAAACTTCACGTCCTTGGCGTAGGCGCGGGTCAGATGCGGAGCCAGGGCGCGGCACACGGGCCTCATCTGCCTCATCACACTGGGTAAACGCAGCATCTCTGAAAAACACACCTGGTTTAGACACTTTGTAACACATCTAACGCTATTGGTTGAAGAGAGCAGTGTTCTGATTGGCTCCTAATTTGTCAGGTCAATTCATATTTTTGTATTTTAGGTTGATGACTGCTGTATCATCACAGTACAAGCGATGCAGTTATCGCAAATATTTACGCAAATATAAGCATCTTATTATCATATCCTCCCCTTAACTCAGACACTAAAATTGTTTTTTGTTTGTTTCTGGCTAAATTACATTAATTTCCTATTGTAAAGGATGAAGCGGTAGAAGATGACTGACTGATTTAAAAACACATTTTTTTTTTATTTAACAAACCTAACTTGTGACTCGTATCACTTTAACTTTGTTTTTTGTCGGTCTGTCTATTCAAATATTAATGACAGTATTTAGTGTAATCTTACTTCTTCCAGTGTTATTTAGTCTGTGTTAAGTGTGGCGGCGTGTCTAATACTTCTTTATTTCTTTTATTGAGCTAATAAAAACACACATCTGCCTTCAGAACCATTATTTACAGAAACGAGCGCTTCTATTTACGTGTATATTAGAAGTCTCCGATTAAAAGCACCCAGCAAGTTTTTGAGACGCTAAAATGGGGGGGGTAACTTATATTAGTGTAAATACGGTATTTCTAAACACATGTGATCTAGTCTGACTGTGGTAGAAGAAGAAATGAACGTTATTAATCCCACAGTGGGAACATTCGTCTCTGAACTCGACCCATCTGAACAAACTTGGAGCAGCTGTAGTGGGATTCGAACCAGCTGGACACCAGTTCAAGTCCCCTACCACTGGACCACAACTCCCCCAATAAATTGCTACTCGAAAACGTCGTGGTCACGTGCAAAAATGTGACTAATTCGACCATGAGACGAAAATCAGTCTTTGCCCCGCTGATCCTGGAACAGCCTTGACGTCACTCACTCATTCATTCATTAACCAATCAGCGCGGCTGAGCGGCAGAACCGAATCAAGCCACGCGCTTACGAAAAACACGCTAATATGATTCTTCTACACATTCATCGACTCACGGCGAATAACGCAGCATTTAAAGGAAGATAACGGCTCGTCCGGCGGCTTCTTCTGATCTCACCGGCCACGTGCGCGCGCTCAGGGCGTCACAAGGTCAAACCTACTACACGTCACGACCGGGACGGAAACGATTCCTCCGGTGCGCGTGCACGCGACGATCCAACACACGCGCTAATCAATTAATAAAACAATCAGCGCTTATCAACGCACGCACTGTACATGCTGTTTTCTTTCTATTTTCCCGCCCTTTCAGTCACTCCGCTTCATTACTGAGGTCACATGACTCGGTTGTCACTCATCTACTTCAGTTACATTCGTCTAACATACTATTACACGCTAAAACGTTTCACAAACAGCTCGATGTGCTTATTTACAAACATCGCATCTGCACAAACACACCACGTGTTCCAGAGTTCAACCATTATTAGATATAAAGTTAGAAAGGTTATAAAAACACAGCAGCTTTCGAGGTCGCGAGATGAAGCGACGCGACACGTCTGACGCTTTTAGCACCGAGCGGATGTGATTCTCCGCGCGTGGACAGCACTGTGATGATAAGTGTGATGATAAGACTTACTGTGTGAAGATCTGAGGAGAGACGCGCGTGTCCGTCAGGAGCGAGAGCTAGTGCGAGTGAAGCCGCTTTAGATCTGCGCTCAACGCACGTGCGGTCTTCATCCGGGTAACGCCACTCCCGCCCCGGCATCTGAATAACGTCAATGCACACACACAATTATCTTGTTTTAAAGGCTTTTCATGGACATAGAGGGTACATTTTCACTTTTATTAAATTGTGCAAAAATCAATGCTAAATTTAGTCACAGATCGGTGCGAAATGAAACAAAGTTTCTCTCTAAAACGCATTTTAACTTTTGAAATTCTGATTCCGGGGTGTCAAGTTCGAGAATTTTCGCGGATTCTATTGGAGAAAAAAAAGACGTCAGAGGTCACGGTTGTGCAACTCTTCAAATCTATTGCATCGTACAAAATCTACATTAAATGCGAAAGTGTACGCTATCGTATGCATTATTTGACATTTGAACACATGACATTCAATTTCTAATAGTTTTCTGACAAATCTGCGTTCTATAAAATAATTATTTTGTTTCAAAATTAATAATTAAAAGAAACAAATTCATAATCGAATTGTCACATTATAGTAAAATGAAGTAATAGTGACAGTAACAGTCTATTGTTCAACGCAAGCAGGAACATTCTGGATTTCAGCAGGAGGTCGGGGGGGGCTTTTATTATATGCGCATGCGCAGTTTCCTTCTAGACGTTTCCTCCTCACGTGGATCGAGTGGTGAAGCGGTTCGGCGTGACGGTCTCGCAGCTTCTCCGGACGCAAACTACATTACAAATCAACAAAATGGTGAGAACGTGTCCGGTCGTGATGCGAGGCGGTGGTAGAAGGCGTCGCGGCCGCGTTAGTGTGACTGGAGCCGGCGCTTGACGCTCCATCACAAGGTCACCGGAGATGGTTTGGAGGTTCGTTGCAGATTTAACCCGAAGCCGTCAGAAATCGGCGCTTAATCCGTCATTATCCGGTCATTTCGCCGGTGAAGTCGCTTTACGGACCCGGATCCGTGTTCAGCACGTGCGCGAATCCGTGCAACTCAAATCAGTTAAAATGACTTGGTGTCGGCGTAACATCACATCACATGACTCTAGTTTTGTTGTAGCGGTATGAAAGTTTGTCTAAAGAAAATATGTCTGCTAAATGTGGTGATTCAATCGAAATGTATGTTTTTTTTTATTCCGGATTTAAATCACGCTGTCAAAAGAGCGCAGCTGTGCCGGGCGCGCGCGACTCTATAACTTCCGGGTCACTCTGACTCACTAAAACGTGTCATGCGCGCTGACAAAAACGTTCTTGTTGAGTTTCTAACTCGGATTGACTTGTAAAATAAAACTCTTAAGGAGTCTGATTAATGTTTATTTGAAGTGTTAGTTGTTCTCTTCTTGCATTAATCCAGTCTGGAATGTTCCGTTACTGGTCATTGAACTTTGTGATGGGGGGTTATCGTGAGTTTGACCTTTGTCCTTGAAAATGACGGCAAACATTTGCAAAACCTCCAACTTCCCCCACCTTTACACACAACAACCCCCCTCCCCTTTTCTCTCTGTCTCTGTCTGTCTTCCCCCTCTGT
>MU204278.1:2074106-2093668 GCA_017309775.1 Paedocypris sp. Pulau Singkep | reverse complement strand
CAGATTCTATTAAACTGTGCAACAAGCAGCGCTGGCCTTTAGTTTCTTTATTTCATTCTAGTTCTTTATTAATTTGAGTGTAATTTGGGTGTGTGGCGCCCCCTGTTGTCCAGCAGCAGAATAACGCCCTCACTGTGATCATGTGCCGTCTCCAGCAGGCCTTCCGGAAGTTTCTCCCCATGTTTGACCGTGTGCTGGTGGAGCGTCTGGCTGCGGAGACGGTGTCGCGAGGAGGCATCATGATTCCAGAGAAGTCCCAGGCCAAGGTTCTGCAGGCCACGGTCGTCGCTGTCGGACCCGGAACCTCCAAGGTCTCACGCGTGTGTGTGTGTGTGTGTGTGTGTGTGTGTGTGTGTGTGTGTGTGTGTGTGTGTGTGTGTGTCACTGAGCTGATCTCCTCCGCTCTCAGGATGGTCAGGTGACGCCCGTCTCTGTCAAGGTCGGAGATAAAGTTCTGCTGCCTGAATATGGAGGAACCAAAGTCATGATTGAGGACAAGGTGAGAACAACAGATTTATAGTCATCTCAGTGTTTATAAACCATCAGATTGGGACAGTGATGATTTCCTGTTTGTAACTTTGTGTTATTTTGCTGTTTTGTTCTGCAGGATTACTTCCTGTTCCGAGATGGAGACATTCTTGGCAAATATGTCGAGTGATTGATGCCTGTTCTTCATCCAGCACTAGTTAACGCTCAAATATTTTGTTTTGTTTTTTTTTTCATGTGTGATTGTAAATACGTATGATCGTGTTTTGTAACAATAAAGGAATCTGAACGTTTTATCTGGTCTTTTGTATCAGTTTTGAAATTGGGGTTAAATGTGTACTAGAATTAATTACTCGAAATAAACGGAAGTCGATACTGTATTTCAGGAAGAAATTAAATACAGGGTTCCTACGGCTGCTTAAACACACAATTGAAATTTCAAGGCCTTAAAAATGCTTTAATTTTAAATAAAGTGCTTGAAAATGTAGTTATAATTATTTCACAACATTCAAACACAGTGACACCCCAACTTACAATATTAATCTTTGCCGACAACAAAAGTACGGTAAAAATATCATTATTAACCTGTAAATGCCCTAATAAGTTCCAAGCCCCAGTACATTCAGTAAATATTTTTTTGTAAATTCAAAATATGATAAAATATTCTAATAACTGAAATTAAAGAACTAATTAGTACAGTGGTACTAAAGTAAAACAAAAAGTCAATGTATTATCTCTTTATTCCCTCTTATTACAGTTAAGAAAAAGAAAGTGACTCAATATTGATAAATATGAAGTGTGCACAAGAAACCTGTTTGGACACGTGCAGTGTTTGTAAATGAAGCTGAAAAATCCAAAGCGTTCCAGTTACCAGTCCATCTACATTCCAGCTCCATAAATGTGTAGATCATTTTTCTATATTTTTTTTTTACATTTATCTGAGGTGGTTGTGATGGGGAAATCTAGAACATTAGATCTTAACACTTCTAAAACCTTTCGATGGGTGAGTTTCTCATTTCTGAGTTTTTTTTTTTATGTGACCGAATTTGATTTGGTAATACCAGTTAATAATGGTAAACGAATTCACATTTTTGACCATTGTTTTGGGAAATGTGGCTGAATAAATGACGGTTTGTTTTGCAAGGCAACCTCACTTTTAAAGTATTTCATTAAAACATACAGTCTCACAAACTTGTCAAAACAATGCTGCTTTTTATAAATAAAAATAAACATAATATTAGGCGGAATTGAGTCTCCACAATATTTTTTATAATTTTTTTAATAATTTCCCAGCCGTCTTTTATTTGTCGCGTGTCGCTGTTCCTCCGGTGCGCGGCTGCGGCGCGTCACTCGTCCACTGGAGGCGCTGTCGCTCAGCGCTAAATCTGTCGCGATGGTCATGGCGGAGGGCACAGCTGTTTTGAGGAGGAATAGACCAGGCACCAAGGCGAAGGTAAACCAACACACTGCACTTTCACTTTACGCCGTAGCAGAAATTACATTTTATTTTCTGTTGTGATGATTTCATTATAAAAAATTTACGATCGCGGTGCCGTGGAACCGAAGCGTCAGAAATGCTAAAGCGCTAAGCTAGTTTTTAGCCGAAGCTAACAAGTAAACATTTACGAGTTGAAGTTTTGATATTGCTGCCACTTTAGGCTTTTTTAACTATTACGTGGTGTGCATTTACAAAGAAGTTGCACAAATACGAGGTATTTTTCAGGGGTTATTTAGCGCCGTAGTATTATTTTACACGTTAGCTTTCAGGCTAACAGAAAGCAGCCGAGTCAAAGTGCCCGGATGAAGATCTGATTCTTTTATTTTACATTGAATCTGTGTGAACTCAAGCATGTTTAACATCTGTAGAGTTGTTTTATTTTTATTTAAACGTTATGTTTAACGTATTATCCAGGATGCAATCGTTGTGAATTGTAGATAGTAAGTGTATAGATTACCTTACTAAAACATTACATTTTGTCGTAATACACAGTGATATTTACTTTGTTATTCATAGTCCGTTTAGAATAAGTTTACTCAACTTTTATTAAAACATTCCTACAGCCACAACAAATACTGTGTAGAATGTGTTGTTATTTTCCAGAAGCTTCCTGACACACACACACACACACACACACACACACACACAGATGTTGTTGCGTAACGTGTGTTGTGTGCAGGACTTCTATAACTGGTCTGATGAGTCTTTCGAGGAGATGGACAGCACACTGGCCGTGCAGCAGGTGAGAAGCTCCATCACATCACACATCCACAAACAACTATAACTATTGATCGTCGGCGAATCTGAAGGTCCTCTGTTGTTTCCGCAGTATATTCAGCAGAACATTCGCTCAGACTGCTCAAACATCGAGAAGATCATGGAGCCTCCTGAGGGCCAGGACGAGGGCGTGTGGAAGTACGAGCATCTGCGGTGAGTCTCAGCATCACTTCGAATCAATTCGATTTAAAAAGAACTTTATTCATCCCCAGGGAGAAATTGCTTTCTCTGTTACAGTTGCTCACACAAAAGAGAAATATAACAATAATAAAAGAAACAAAAAATAAGAAATGTACATCTGCATAAAAATCTCAGTATAATGCTAATAAGTAAAAAGTGACTAACCATCAATAGTAGCGTGAAGATTCCTTTTAGTCCTATTAGTCCTGTAGACACACGCTGATCACGGTTCTCTCTCTCTCTCTCTGTTCCACAGGCAGTTCTGTCTGGAGCTCAATGGTTTGGCCGTGAAGCTGCAGGTCAGAACCACGTCCTCGCTTTCTTCACATTGTTTCTATGTTATTTAGAATTTCCGAGTTGCGGAGAAAATTCACTATACGAAACAAGCGTGTCTTTTTCCTACCGCAAGCGTGCGTGAATGAGAGTCTAGAAGTGTGAAACGACTGTTTTAATCTTCAACGCGCTTCAAATAAGCAACCAAACACTTCAAATATCTTTCTGCCAAAATATAAAATAACATGGTATTCTTCCAGAACGGATATGTATATTTTGTTTTCTCACAACTGCTATGTAACATGTTTTTATTATTTCATGTTTTATATCAGTATTTCTACATCAGTATAAATAAGCAGTAGTTTATTTATTCCTTAACTTTAGTTTATCGTTTGTCAAAAATGTTTGTCCCTAATTTACAAAGTCATTGTACGGAATTCACAAATTACAACGAAATTCCCACCCAAAGAAACGACTGTCAGCACAGATTAATTTAGTAAGACGGTGTACCACTGTATCTACTACACTACACTATGAAGACAAAAGTCCAATGTTATAAAAAAAAAGGCACAAGAATATACAAAAAAAGCATCTAGTGGTAGTTGTGTGTGTGTGTGTGTGTGTAATGATGGTGTGTGTGTGTGTGTGCGCAGAGCGAGTGTCACCCGGACACCTGCACCCAGATGACGGCCACCGAGCAGTGGATCTTCCTGTGTGCTGCCCACAAGACGCCCAAAGAGGTCAGAGGTCACTGCTGCTGGACCAGTCGCTCATCAGCGTCTAACTGTGTGTGTGTGTGTGTGTTCTCTCCCAGTGCCCCGCCATCGACTACACGCGACACACACTCGACGGAGCCGCCTGTCTCCTCAACAGCAACAAGTATTTCCCCAGCCGGTGCGTTTCTGTCCTGATGCATGAGAAACCATATCGCTATATTAGTGTGTGTGTGTGTGTGTGTGTGTGTGTGAGAGATTTCATGTGATTTTGTGTGTGTGTAAAATCATGTGATCGTGAGTCCACAAACATGCAGGAGAAATGTAGTCAGAATCATCAGAAAAATTGTCCGCTATTGGTTGGCCATCCAGGGGGCGTGTCCCGCCTGCAAGCCCAGAGTCGCTGTGATTGGTTCCAGTTCCCTGTGACCCGGAAATGGACGGAATTGTCTGGACGGACGGAATTTCCATTCCTAGTTATTTCTCTAGATGGGTTTCACAGCAGTGTTTCTAACCTTGAAAGTCAAATTCCATGTTCTTCCTACTGCGAGCCATGTCATTCCATCATTTTCCACACCAGGAATTACATGAAAAACAATGACATGAAAAATGTGTTGGCGGTAAAATTCCGTGTTTGTAAGATCTGACGCGTCTTGAGGAGTGTGTCAAATAACACCGTGTCCTCTGATTGGTCGATTTATCACCATTAAATTCAAAAAGATGTTGCTCTTGCTACTTTGAGGTCATTTAGGTGAATGTGATGGAAGATCCAGTGATGATGGTGATGATGATGATGATGATGGTGGAGACTGTGTGTGGTGTTTTCTGCAGCGTCAGCATCAAGGAGTCGTCTGTGGCGAAGCTAGGCTCCGTGTGTCGGCGCATCTACCGCATCTTCTCTCACGCTTACTTCCACCATCGCCAGATATTCGACAAGTACGAGGTGAGCGGGGGCGGGGCCAGCAAAAGATTATTTCTCACACACACTCTCACTCTCACTCACACACTCACTCACGTGTCTTCCTCTGCAGAACGAGACCTTCTTGTGTCACCGCTTCACGCGCTTCGTGATGAAGTATAACCTGATGTCTAAGGACAACCTGATCGTGCCCATCCTGGAGGAGGAAGTGCAGAGCGCCACAGCAGGAGAGAGCGACGCTTGAGACACACACACACACACACACACACGGGCAGTTCATTACCCTTCACTCTCTCTCTCTCACTCGGTCTCTCTCTCCCTCTCTCTCTCTTCCTCTGTGACTCTGACTCTCTCTCTCTCTCATTCTCTCTGTCTTTCTCTCTGTGTCTTTCTTTTTTTTTCTCAGTGTCTCTCTCTCTCTTAGTCTCTCCCTTTCTCTCTCTCTCTTTGATCCGATTCGTCCCGACCACCTTTTATTCTTCTGCTGCAACAATCACAATGTTCCAACAGCAGCTTCTTGTAAATATATATATATACGTATATAAATCTATCACTCCGCTCAGATCTCCATCCTGATGACTATAAACCCGTCTGGTGAGCCGTCGTCTCCTTAAGTTATTACGCCGTTGCGTCCGGCTTCGCTCTTTTTTTTTTTTTCTTTTTTAAATGAAGCTGAAATGTTTGGGGTTTTGATGATGTGGGTTGTTAATAAAACACGAGTGCGTCATTCAGGCCGTCAGGAACGAGACGAGGATCCTTGGTAAAACTCATTTAATAAAATATTCCAAAAAACCTCTGAATGACACTGAGTCCGTGTAGAAGCTTCTCCACCACGGAGGAGATGAGATAAAGCAGTGAGAGAAACGTCAAGAACCTTCCCGTGGCCCGGAAAATAAAAAAAAGTGGAACCTCGATGGCGTGAGGAATCTGACCTCGTGACCTGGTGATTTACACTATTTACAAATGTGAAAAAGCTTCCGGATCGTGATGTGGGTCAGATGCAGGTGACCTCCGCTGACCCCTCGTCCTCCTCCAGGTGGGACAGTGATGTGGGTCAGATGCAGGTGACCTCCGCTGACCCCTCGTCCTCCTCCAGGTGGGACAGTGATGTGGGAAACACGGGGAAACCCCCGATGCCCCCGGAGCAGGGCGACGCCAGCTCACACAGGGATTCCTCCACACTGCGGCTCACGGAATGACTGGAAGCTTCTCTACCAGCCGATCCCTGACACACACATCAACCATATATATATATATATATATGGTATATATGTATGTATTTATGTATGTATGAATCCACATTTATATATATATGTATGAATCCACATTTATATATATATGTATGAATCCACATTTATATATATATGTATGAATCCACATTTATATATATATGTATGAATCCACATTTATATATGTATATATATGTGTGTATATATATATATATATATATATATATATATGAATCCACATTTATATATATATATATATATATTGTATAATTTATATGTATACACATGTATATAATCTTATATATACACACATATAGACGTAGAGTATTTAAAATATAAATTATTTATAGTTTCCAAGTATAACACAATTTCTACAAATGTAAAAGCTAATGTTAAACTCTTCAAATTGTAACAATATAGATGCCGCCTATTTTATTTGAAAATAAACAATGTAGCCAGTTGACAAAATGACACACTGTGTGTGTTTGAGTGTGTTTTTGAGAGTGTGTGCGTGTGTGTGTGTGTGTGTGTGTGTGTGTGTGTGACCTGGCCGAGCTGCGAGGGCGTCTGTCCTTTCACTGGCCGCTGCAGAAACACCACTTGTTTGGTGGCCAGATTCCCGTCACTGCAGAGACACAAGCCAGAGTGAAGCGCACACACACACACAGACTCGCGCGGAGTCTGACCTGTCATGGCGGATGATGGGCGTGGGCAGCACACAGGTCAGGAGCCAACCAAACTCTGCCAGAGTGTGAAGCAGCGGACCATAGTCACTCTTCACGTCTGAACCCTGAGCCACGAGAACAAGAGCTGTCAGAGTGTGTGTGTGTGTGTCTGTGTGAGTGTGTGTGTGTGTGTCGTGCCTCGATCACGGTCCACTGCTCCACTACTATGGTGTCGTTGGCAGGTGGCGCTGTGTTTCTCTCCTCGTACAGGAACAGGCCTTCTAGAGACCTGGGCACCGGTTCCCCTGCGCAAACACACCACTGACCGTTACTAATAATACACACATGATCACAGTATTGGCGTCTTTCCGATCCTGTTTATTTAGAAATCTTAGTCTAAATCATTTCTCAACACAAATGTGTGCCACTTTTTTTGGGGCAAAATGGTGACGTATCAACGTGTCTCAATCAACAGGAGTCGACTGTATTACATTATTAATTTACTGTATTTACGCGAACATAAGCACCCAAAGAGATTTCAGGCACAAAATAAAAATACTTTTTTTTAATTAATGTTTCTGGTTCGATTACGTTGATATTCTCTAAAAATACACATTTTTCTTTATTTACAAAACCTAACTTGTGACTCGCATCATCTTGATATCGTTTTACTTGAATAATAGATAACAAAAAGTGGATTCTAGTGATCAGGACTTCATTCCCCAAGATCCTTTGCTCTCCAGTCAGACTCTGCACATGCTCAGAGCAATAGTTTCAAGCTCAGGTCTGTTTCAAGCTCTCTGTTTATCTGACGCCGTGTGAAGAGGAAGGATTATTATCCCCTGTGCAGCCACCCAGCGTTTTGATTCTGTCTGTTCCTTGGATTTTATTTTTTACTTCTTGCTCGTGTTCTTTATTTGTCTGTTTCGACTCTTTCTGCGATGACACATTGGACTCGTTTGTAGACGGTTGTGCTAAGCTAAGCTAAGCGGTCGTGGTTTGTAGTCTCGGTTTTTAGTAATATAAATGATTGTACAGTATTTAGTTTAATCTTACTTCTTCCAGTGTTATTTAGTCTGTGTTAAGTGTGGCGGCGTGTCTAATGTTTCTTTATTTCTGTTATTGAGCTAATAAAAGCTTCTACTGTAGCACGTCTGTCTACGCACCAGTGTGTAACATTATATAGACGCATAAAGACCACGTGTTTCTGTCTATTTCTGATTGTAAGATACGTAAAACTGGGGGCTTATATTAAAAAACTGATTTTTCAGTTTTTTCAAAATATGGTGATTGGAAATATGAAAAATATTTACATGCATTTGTGAAATCGGTGATTATAATCACCCCCCCCCCTCAAGTTTTTGAGCATCGAAAATTTGGAAAAAAAAAAGGGTCGCTTAAATTTGCGTAAATACGGTTATAATAATTTGCTACGATGTTTGTTTGGCAGAGAGTGACCTACAGAACGATCAGATCCAGGTCTGGGATTCGAACCTACAACCTTCTGGCCACGAGACCGACTCTCACCACTAGGCCACAACTACAAAGTTTTCCAGGCATTTATCATCTACAGGTATTTATCATCTTCAAGTTGAAATAAAATTTTGACAAGTTGAACGGACACGTGCACATAGAAAGAAAAAATACAGTGTGAATTTGCACTAATGTGATTTCCCCGCCATTGTGTTACCAAAGTGAGACTAGTTTGAACTTCCTAGTCACGACGCAGGAAGTGAGTTTGAAAACTACTTTAAAGAGAATTTCTAAGACGTCCAGAACGACACTAAAGCAGAACAGCAACCGCCAGAAGACTTTAATGTTCAAACCCCCACGAGTCTGGTGCGGAGCAGGAAGTGCGGTCCCGAGGTTAAGGACGCCGCCGCTAAATATAGCTGCTGCTGCTGCCAGACCAGAAGGAAAAACATGTTTCTGGTTAAAGATGGAGGGATGTGGAGGAAGAAAGGACGGATGCATGGAAACGCAGTTATACACGGGCTGAAGACCAGTGAGACAACAGGCCAATCAGTGCGGAGAATTAAGATAAGAGAAGATATATCAAGCTGGAAAAACTCTGATATTCTCCACAAGGATCTATCCAAAGATTTGACACAACGTGGCAACCATTTCTGAACTTCGTTACTTCATTTCAAAGTGAGACATTCAGCCCTCATATATCTTACTACATATATAAGAATGTTTGTAATTTTGTACTTTTTTTTTCACTCTCGTAAATGACCATCTTAGTATTAATATTTCCCCTTATTATTGTTGTTATTATATATATTTTTTTTTTTCCAAACTGTAATTGTATACTTTACTGCTTATTTGTCTGACTGTGGGTGGGGTGGGGACACTTTCTGTGTGCTTTCTATATTTGTTCCGTTTTGTTTTTGTGCATAAAGTAAACTGAAACATCTAAAATTCAAAATAAAAAAGACATTGTTTAAAAAAAAGATAAGATAAGATAAGATGAGTTAAAATAAGATAGACTTTATTAATCCCACTAGGGGAAATTTTCGTGTTTTCTACAGCAGCAAAAAACAGAAATTAAAAGCCGCCCGCTTGTGATTCCCCCCTAGTTAAAGCAGCTCCACCCCGTCTGACAGGAAACACTCACCTGTGGGCGTGTCCCAGTACACAAACGAGTCGACCAATGACCAGCCCTTGCGGTAGTAGGCGGCGGTCAGCTCCAGCCAATCAGCTTCCAGGCCGCTCAGCACCTGCCCCTTCCTGGAGACCCTCATGGACAGAGCGCCCTGATGATAGCAGCAGGCCAGAGCGTCCAGCGGAGCGCAGCCCGGAGGCCAGGAGTGGAACAGCACCAGCAGACGCAGCTCTGACACACACACACACACACACACTGCTGTAAGGCTGCAAGGTCAAAAGGGCAAGAACAGGGTTCTAGTCGTAATGGAGTCTTCTGAGAAGTTCAAGTTCATGTTCATTCGTATAGCGCTTTTCTTAGTCCGAGACCAACGCAACGAAAAAAAGTTTTTTAAAAAGAGAAATGTCGATTCTTTTTACGAGTTTAAAAATTTAGGGGAAAAAAAAAAAAAGAGTCAGTTAAAAAGGGCAAAAAATATGGCTGTTGTTGTTCAGACTATGGGCTGTGAGCAGAAGAGCAAGCTAGATCGCGACAATGGCTAGGAAAAAAAACCTCTCTGGCGGAGTGAGAGGAAAAAAGAGGGCGTGGCTTCCAGCATCAGTGCTCGACCAATCACCAACTACACTAGTTCACAAATGACCCGGTTTGAGTTGCGACATTGCTTTTTTTCTGTTTTTTCCAAATAGTTGTATGTAATGTGATTTTTTTTATCTTGATGTGTCTTTTATTACCTGCCGTTTTGTATATAACATTCGGTTTCATCACATATTTTTTAATCTATCTTACTGTACAGCACTTTGTAACAATTTCTATTGTGTAAAAGGGCTTAATTAAAGTAGATTACATTACATTACATAATTACCATAAAAATAAATACCAATATTAACCATTGAATGACAATAGTTATGATTTCTGGAATTATATTCAATTATAGTAGACACATTTTCTTATCTTGATAGTTTATTCTTATTATTAAATCCATCAGCTTTTTGTAACTAACTATTAATCAAAAATCTCTTCACCCGCCTAGTGTCTCGTTCAGAGCGGCTAATATGGTGCTGCAAAGGTCAAAAGGTCATCAAGACTCAGCCAATGACAAGCTGAAGTGAAGCCGCTAGCAGCAATGACGGGGTCCGAGTCTTCTCTGTATTAATAGTCTTCCGAATGGGTGTGGCCTCTGCCATCCGTGCTCGACCAATCACTAACTACACGAATTATTGAATGCCGCATTATTAACCATACATTTCTAGAATTCTATTTATAGTGTATCATTGTTCTTTATTAATTTTGTCACCTTTTTTTAAACGGCAGTAGTTTATACAATTAAATTTACTGTATTTTGTATGTAATATATATAACAACATTCTCTCTCTGAATTACATTCACGTGTTAAAATTCTGGATTGGATTCATGTTCTGCAGTGTGTTTTACCTGCGCTGTATCCGCGGCTCTCCAGATCTCCGTCTCCAGGGGGCGTGTCGGGCGGGGTCCGGGGCGGGGAGCGGCAGCCCCTCCTGGGACTGGAGGCGGAGCCGTTGCTCCCTCCTCCCCCCGCCTGCTGCAGCACCGCCCCCACAAACCTCACTCCGCCCCGACTGCAGCCGTTCACCTGCGCGCAGAAGGCCAGTTACATAATAAAAGTCTGGTGGTGTGACGTGGAGCTTCTGACCCGGTCAATGAGGAGCTTCACGGCGTCTTCGCTCAGAGAGTCTCCGGGCAGCGGCCACTCCTCCACCCGCAGGACGGGCAGACTGTCCATCAGCGCCACCACCTGGCTACTGCAACACACACACACCTCTTGGTTTGATCAAAATATGGCAAGCCACACTGACATTTAAACCTCGCGACTGGTCTAAACTTGACTAGTCACATTTTAAACACCTTTTAAGCTATTAGTTACTAGGTTAAACACACAGGGAGCGACGTGTAAATGTTTGAGGAGAGTCGGCGTGGAGGGTTAAATGTTAATTTGGCTTGCCATCGTTTTTCCTTCCACTAATCTGTGACTCAATGAGCGACTCACTGCAACTGGCCAATCGTGACGCGTATTATGGATCTCCAGCTGGATATTGTAGTGGACAGGGGGTTTAAAGATCTACTGCGAGCTGATTGGACGGCAGGAGGACCCTGATGACCCCGAGAGCATCGTCTATTTATTTATTTATTTTATTGTTTGGTCAAATCCCACAAGTAGATATTACACTTTGACGTGACACTATTTAACCCAATAACATGAGTAGACTGAAGCATTGCTTATAGTCACCTATCCTCTCACATTTACATGTTATTGAATCAGCTTTACAACAAACAAAAAGAAACGACAACAAAATCAAGCAAGTAAAAAAAACAAACAAAACACTGTTCAAAAATCTCAAGATAACTACCCTTTTTTTTTTTTTTACATTTTCATTTGTCCATTTATTCTATGTTATTTTATTCTATTTATAGTCACTGATACATTTTTTTTTTCACGTTTTTTACATTATTTCTCATTTAAACAAGTTCGAAGTAGTACAACTCTCTTAAAATAGATTGACCAACCGTCAACTTGGGAAAAAATGGACCAGATTGGAGGATGTTTAATGAACCCAACAGTGTGTGTGTGTGTGAGTGAGTGCGTGCGTGTGTGTGTGTGTGTGTGTGAGTGTGGGAGGAGTCACCCCCCCTCAGCTGTCCAGGAGCAGGAGCAGCTGAGTCCGTTTGTCAGAAGATCCAGTCCAGAAAAAACAAAAGGCCTCCTCAAGCCCCGCCCACTTCACCTCGCTCCCATCACTCCGGGAAAATCACAGCCGTCAGGGATCCGCCCCCTCCACAAGCCCCGCCCACCCAGACATCCTGACCTCCCACCAACACCGATTTTAACAATTCATGCCGCCTGATTAAAAAGCCGTGATGGAGTGATGGAGTGTGTGAGGAGCATCAGACCTGGAGCGCGGGCGGACCAGCACGGCCCGGTACAGCAGAGCGCAGGGGAGGGAGCGCGTCCGTCCCACAGAGAGGATGATGGGGTGCAGAGCGGCCAGCACGAAGCCCTGCGTGTAGTAGGACTGAAGGGCCTGAGGAAGGTCACACAGAGACCACAGGTGCTGGACGGTGGGACGACTGCCTGCACACACACACACACACACACTGAGCCCACTGTTCTGTGTGTGTGTGTGTGTGTGTGTGTGTGTGTGTGCGCACCGATAAAAAAAATACAAGTCAGGAGAACAAATGAATAATCAAAAGAGGGTGAGAAAAAGACAGGAAAAGAAGATGAAGGCGGCTTCACAAGAATAACAGATTCATCTATTGGGAAATTATTAAACGGATTTCGGTTTTGGACTTTTTCTTTTTGGGAAGAAAAAGTGTATGACAATAAACCCTCGGAATTTGTTTTCTATATAACTATAGATCTTAAGATGGACTTTATTAATCCCACTAGGGGAAATGTGTGTGTTCTTACAGCAGCAAAAACAGAGAAAGAAAGAAGTGTTCAAGACAAAGTTTTGAAGAAAAGAGTTTTTAACAGAAACAAATAAAGATCATTTAAATGACAGCGTCATGTGGATTTATATAAAAAACACCCAAAAAAGTGGAGGAAAAAAAACATTTAAAAGGACAGAAAAGGCACACACACACACTACTCACAAACTGGCAACATGGGTTTAAAAAAATCTGTTTTTCAGTTCTAAAGTTTATGTTCTCCGCCATAATAAGAGTCACTCGGCTGGAAAATTCAATATTGGTGCCGAGCTCAAAATCTGATTCGTAAAAGTAACAGTTTTTTTTTTGACCTGCCTGGCAACAAACAACAGCTGAAATGTGATTGGTTAAATGCATTAATAACCTAATCCTTTAATAAGCTATGAAAGGGAGAGTGCAGACCATTTGGGATTATTTATTAAGTATTTATGGCTGATTTGTGATTAGCATTTGTGATTTCGAAGACTTTGAAGGTCCTGATTCATAAACGGCCTTTAAAACGTCTCCAGCTTTCAGAATCCCCTCTTTCTCCAACCCCCCAAACACACTTCCTGTGTCCACAAAGAGGGGCTGTTCACTGGGAACGCTGGCTGCCCGCCACACACACACACACACACACACACACACATTCCACCCAAACAAAAACACACAAACTTTCCATTCCCACAGCGGCCGGCAAAAATTTCTCACGTCTAAAATTCCCGTTTTCCCAATAAAAATGGGAAACGTTTTTTTTTTTTTTTAGAAGTTGGAAAAAAATAGTAAGAAAAAAATAGTGGAAAGAAATAGCAAACGCTTCAGAAAGAAACTGGAACGTTCCATCAGCGTCCCAGTCAGATAAATTGGGGTCTCCACGTACGTGCGGATAGTTTCTGAGATTTGTCGTCCAGACGCAGCTATAAATCTCACGACTTTCACTGGAAAAGACCTTCATTTGTCGGAACCTTCCGCATTTACCCCTAAAGGCCTGGAGAAACACACACACACACACACACACACACACACACACTGAGCCCACTGTTCTGTGTCTAAGACTGTGTGTATGTGTGTGTGTGTGTGTGTGTGTGTGTGTGTGTGTGTGTGTGTGTGTGCGCCGTTAAATAAAATACAAATCAGGAGAACAAATGAATAATCAAAAGAAAAAAAAGATGAAGGTGGCTTCGGAAGAATAACAGATTTATCTATTGGGAAATTATTAAAGGGATTCGGATATTGGACTTTTTCTTTTTGGAAAGAAAAAGAGTATGACAATAAACCCTCGAAATTTGTTTTCTATATACCTATAGATTTTAAGATGGACTTTATTAATCCTACTAGGGGAAATGTGTGTGTGTTCTTACAGCAGCAAAAGACGTTGTCAAGAAAGGAGTTTTTAACAGAAATAAATAAAGACAATTTAAATGACAACAGTGACATCTTCATGTGGATTTACATAAAAAGCAAAAAACGCCAAAAAAAAAGTGGAAGAAAAAAAAACGGAAAAAAGACAGAAAAAACACACACATTTTATACTTGTTTCTAATTATTCTGATTGTGTCTGTATTACAGGATATTCCAGATTAGTGGAGGAAACACATCACACTGTCCAGATTGGAATCGCATTAGACTGATGGGAATTTTCTGCACAAAATGCGCCTTAATCCACTCAGACACGCATTGGTTTGAGATTAACAGACAGAGATTATGTCGACGTACAGTATAGTTCAATCTGGCAAAGCTTTATTTAACCGAAAGCAAAAAAGATTAAATCATACATACAGATATTTACAATCTTTGAGATTAATGGCTGCTCCCATCACGTCTGGCATTTATTTAAGAGCCTCGTTTTTACTTTATAATTTTTGAAACTCAGTGAAGTAAATGTACTCACACATAGTGAATGATAAAAAGATTTTAAAAGTGTCTTTTTAAAGGCTGATTTCAGGTCATCACAGCGACATCACTAGTTCATCTCTACATGTCCACGCTTCGACAGTGAAACTGATCCGAGTGGGAGATTAAGGCCATTGACTTCAGATCCGCAGCTCAGATCCAGAATTAAGATCAAACACATCACCAGAAATAGAAATTAAAACACACTGTTCTCCAGAACCAGAACCACACGCATCCAGATGTTCCACGCCGATGTGAAATGACTGACGTGAAATCATTTCTGCCGACTCTGTTTCAGAAAATGAAGGTGAACATCAGGCCTGAACAGGTGAAGACGCACCACTGTAAAAATACCTCACATTCCAATCTCGCTTTTCTGAGCAGACGCGATCGTCACGTGAAGCCATTATGTACATGGGAACCCGAGAGTAATAAAGCATCTCATTCAGTGTGTATTCAGTTATAACGTGTGCACCTAAAGGTTTAGTGGTTTACTGCAAACCCATTACATCAAGTTAAGATTTCATCATCTGTAAATGATTGTTCAGTCAGTCCCAGGAAACAAACTGATCCTGATTTCTGCTCAGAACCGACCTGAAGCAGCTCAAACGCCTCCCGTGTGTAACTACACCGTCTCGTCTCCTTTAAAGTAATGTCAATTCTGACGGCTTGTGGGTAAAGCAGAGTAACTGATCCACTGACATTGTCCATGTTTCTGAAGGAGAAAAGCCTTTCCTGACCCATTTCCACAAGTGATGGAGCTGCGTTCCTGTTGCTGGGTAAAACAGTGGGAGACACACACACACACACACACACACACACACACGCCACGATCCATCAGGCCGCACGTGAAGACACCGCTGACCTCTTTAACCAGCTCCACCACAAACTAAAGCGCTTTGTTTTGTGATCAGAGGGATATTTCGCCGCCATGTGTTTAGTTATAGAACTATTATGATGAAGAGAACTGCTGTAAAGTTATAAACGGATATTAAAAATGGCAGAATAAGTTAAAAACTAGACTTTTGTCAAAACTATAAAACTAGTGCATCAAAACGGAGCAGCTGTTTAACATAGTAACACATGAAGTGGTTCCATAAGTGCACAGAAGTCAATGATGCCACGTTTACAGTTACATCTACTGGTAACAATTCAATCTTTACATTGACTGGAAACATTTTAGTCGTTACATTTACTGGAAACCTATTAATCGTAACAATTACTGGAAACATTTTAATCGTTACAATTACTGGGAACCTATTAATTGTTACAATTACTGGAAACCTATTAATCGTTACATTTACTTGCAACAATTCAATCTTTACAATTACTAGAAACATTTACTTGCAACAATTCAATCGTTACATTTACTTGCAACAATTCAATCGTTACATTTACTTGTAACTGTTCAATCTAACCGGACGACGCATTAAATTGTAAAGTAAATAAAAGTTTGGGGCCTCGTGTCCGAGACAAAGTAACGGACAGTATTAGTAGTGATGGTGGGGCAGCGGTACCTTCCAGACTGAAGTCCAGC
Source organism: Paedocypris sp. Pulau Singkep (assembly GCA_017309775.1). Taxonomy (NCBI): domain Eukaryota; kingdom Metazoa; phylum Chordata; class Actinopteri; order Cypriniformes; genus Paedocypris; species Paedocypris sp. Pulau Singkep. The sequence goes on along the minus strand of MU204278.1, from coordinate 2,077,449 downwards.
AGCACGTACTCGTACACGGAGTCTGTTTTGGTCTCGACCTGAGGTCTCTTCAGGGTGGAGTAGATCTTCCCGGGGCTGTTGTCCTCCGGCTCCTCCAGCTTCCGAAGTCCGCATCCCATAGCGCTCGGCTCTCTCCGGCTCTCTAACGGGTTTGCTCCATTTCTCCTGCCGCGTTAATCCTCTGGGACGGATAATGACGTGAAGTGTGTCCGATCCACTTATGGAAAAGACCCACTAAATGAAACGGCAGAGATCAGCGTCTGGACACACACTGCGGCCGGTTTGGAGCAGAAAAGCGCTGATCGAAACCCCTTAAAACCGCCGCGGAAGAAAAAGTCCAAACTTGTCGCGATTGTGAGCGTGCGAAATTAATGACGGGGGCGTGGCCACGGTGGGTGGGGAAAATAAGAAGGGCGGCTCTTGCATAGTAACCAGAAGGCGGAGATTGCGTGTTTCTTAATGAGTTGATCGTTTATGCTGACAATGATTCAACTTAATTCATTATTTAAGTGTTTTGCTGTGAATATAAAAAGGTTGGATACGTGTACGTGAGTCTGGACTTGAAGTGAAGCTAAATACGAGTGAATCGAAATATAGATTACGTGTTTTGTTTTAGAAAAAAAAAGTACGAAATATAGATGAAAGCCCATTTCCAAAACGTCTGTTTTTTTAGGGGGAAAGAAAAGCCAAGTCGAAATAATGACTTAGTATATCAAAATAACGACTTAGTATCTCGAAATAACGACTTAGTATCTCGAAATAATGACAATATATAAAAAAAAAAACGTTTTTTTAAGTGGCGGAAATGGGCTTCCATAATGGAGCACAAGAGCAAACAGAGAATAAAAACGACAAAAATATGAAGATGATTTCCACTGTCGCACCTGTCATTTATCACCCGAAAACAAAAGCCCTCCTGCTGCCTTCATTAATAGAACATCATTAATAAAGCATCACGTCTGATTGTCTGCGCAGATGCTGAAAAACGCAGAATAACGGACCCTGATAAACACCTTTGTGCCAGATGATTCTGCAGCTGTCGCGCCTTTACACGCAAGTACAACTTTTCGAGCCAAACCACTTTTGTGTCAAAATAAGTGTTTTACATACCGTTGTTTCACTTATAAATAAATGTTTATGTACATATATCTGATCGTGGGCGTTTCGGTCCAAACCTCAATAGACGTGCGGTGACGTCACTGCCACGCCCGAAGGAAACCAGGCCGGAGAAAGGAAGGAAATACAGTCAGTGTCTGACAAATCAAGCCTTATGCGCGCGCGCGCACACACACACACACACACACACACACACACACATACACTCCACGTGAATGAATGGAATACTAAATCATCAAGAACTAAACATCTTACTCGTGATAGATGAATGTTAATTGAAATATACAAGGATTACAAACGTTGTAAAATACAGTATAGTCACAGAAAACTTATTTTCAATCAATGGAAGTGCCGAATGGCATGTCCTGTCCTATATCTTTACATCAGGGAGCTCAGAAAACAAAACAATCAAAGCATTACAACAACAACAACAACAAACTGCTCCGCCACGTCATTAAAAACGTCCCGTAGAAACAACAAATTTAAGTACGCAGCACCACCTAGTGTTCAATACTGGATACATCAACTACCGACTTAATTTACTATCTATCTATCTATCTATCTATCTATCTATCTATCTATCTATCTATCTATCTATCTATCTATCTATCTATCTATCTATCTATCTATCTATCTATCTATCTATCTCTCTCTCTGTCTGTCTGTCTGTCTATCTATCTATCTATCTATCTCTATCTGAGACAGTGGTATATTATGTCTCATTGTTGCAAAGAAACAAATAGTATTTGATCTTTCTGACTCTTTTTATCTATTTTGTCTGAAGGGTCAAATTTACCCGAACATTATCTTTGTAACACAAACATGTAGTTTTACTAACTAAGACAAGCAGAAGTTTGTGTAAGTGAAAGAATACTTTTAAGTATTTTTATTTTTAAACTTTTAACACGAGTGAATGTGACCCGAACACAGGGGTTTGGGAGGGTGTGCGAATGTGCAAAGAGATACAATAAAATATAAAAATACAGTAAAAATAAAGATAAAATAGAACAACAAAAAAAGAAAAAAATATAGAAGAGAGTGGAGGGTCTCCTGAAGTTGGTGAAGGGTCTCCTTGCTTTAAATGTAAAGACATGGAATGGAAAAATATAATGTAGAAGTAATGTTGTAAAGAGGAAAAAAATCACCATTAAAAGTAATAAAAATAAACACACCAAGGTACAGTATTATGTAAAGTTGAGGACACAATGATTAGCTCTGTTTAAAAGCAATTTTGAAATGCTTATCAAACACTGATTTAGTAGGCGGGGCTAATAATTTTGTCCTCAACTTTGTAAACACACGCACACACTTTAGAATAAAATAGTTTTTCAGGTATAAAATGTGGGAGTTGATATCAGACTTACTTTACCCATGGCATCAGCCATTAAAGTAATAATAAAAAGAAAGTAATAATTAAATATAATTGGACAAAAAAAATCATCTTTGAGCCGGCTGGTTTATTTCCTTCTAGTCAATCACATTTTATAGGCGAATAATGATTTGAGATGGAAAAATAATACGTTACATGTTTATATCGTAACGAAAAGGTAATTCTTAATTAAAAGTGAATGCTCAGTTGAGCTACTTTAATTATTTTACCCAGCGGCAGTTCTACACAGAATGACGCCCTGAGCGAGTCAGGAAATATCTTTACTGTTATGCAAATTAGAATAGAATAGAATGTATTTATTGTCATCGTATCACAGGGTAACAATTAAATTACTGTTGCTACTCCGTTTGCTGCAAAAGGAAAGATGAGATAATGGATTGAATAACAATGATTAACCAATACAGTATACTGTAAATAACTACAACTTATCGAAATATCATCCAAAAAATGGAAGTCAAGAAACGGTTCAAATATGACACAGGATTCAAGAACAAGAGAAAAATCCTATTTACTGTACAAAACATACGTGCCAAGGCAACTAGAAGATCCAATACCACAGATACAACCATCCGCTTTGACTTTGTGGCCAGAACACCACGCGGATGTTTAACGCACAGGAGCAGGGAAGAAGTCAGAGAACTCCTGTTTGATTCGACTTCTACCTCAATTACAAGACAATTCTGTATGTCAACGGACGAATGGCAACTCTACAACCTACATGACTCCTCCTCTGGTGCAGTTTGAAGGAGTGACACCCGATAAAGTAGTTTATTACTTCAGACAGACAGACAGACAGACAGACAGACAGACAGACAGACAGAGAGACAGACAGAGAGA
>MU204278.1:2053354-2074006 GCA_017309775.1 Paedocypris sp. Pulau Singkep | reverse complement strand
ACAGAGACATTATGCCCAGAAATGTCGGCACCACACAGGCACCTGTTGTTATCTCGCTCTGTGACAAACAGCTCAAATGTAGAAGTGAGGAGTGAGTGAGAGAGTGAGTGAGTGAGAGAGAGACAGACAGAGATAAGAGCCACACGACCTTGACACGCATCTGTTTCCTCTCGCACCTGCTCGTGTTCGCTCGGGACTGGCTGACTGACTGACTGACTGACTGACTGACTGAAGGTTCACTCGGGTTTGCTTGATTACTCTGGATTCTCTGTGACTGATGCCAGAATAACATTCTTTTCAGGTTTCACAAAGCGTGTTACCATAAAAAAAAACAAGGAAACTTAGAAGATTAAACCACACCATATGCGTAAAGTTCTTCCATAAAGACAAAAACATGTTGTTGTAGTACCACATATCTCTCCGCTGAGGGCGCTGTTTCACAGTGTAATTTAGTGTTTATCTATTTTCACTTTAATTTCTGCTTTTTCCAGTTATAAAACACTTATAAAAAAAAAACACTTTTCTCAGTAATAAAACACACCGCTCTGTGAAACAGTTGTTCGTCTAGTCAAAAATGTGCAGCTCAGCAACTTGCAGGATTCAAACAACTATCATCAAAGTTGATTCCAGTGAACGTGGATCACGGGGAGAAGTTAATGACAAGCTCAATGATTATATATATTTTATTCGTATCTAAACAATACTTGAGCTCACCTCAGACCGTTCACTTAAACAGACTCTCACCACATCTTACACACGAGCTACTTTTAGAAGAAAAGCATGACGAAGACTTTCCAGCGTGTTGCTGGTGTGTAAGGTGTGTGTGTGTGTGTGTGTGTGTGTGTGTGTGTGTGTGTGTGTGTGTGTGGTGGTTCCCATGGAGACGCTGCTGGGAGAAACGGCAGTGAGGTGTTGGAGTTGTGAGTCGTGTGATAATGACGCTCGGGTTCTCACTACATTTCACACGAGCTTGACTTCATGAAGACCCTCGTTCAGCCTGATGGGTCAGTGTTCCTCTGCGTTCCTGTGCCATTCTCCCTAAATGAGTTGTCAAGTGTCTGTCGTGTGCCTCACACACTCACACACACACACACACACACACTCACACACACACACACACACACACACACACACACACTCACACACACTCACACACACACTGGAACATTCATCGCTTCCGTGTTACAGGCCTCGCTTCAGTGTCTCGTCCTCCACGAGTCTGATGAAAAATAAAAAGTCTATTCTTTCTATCTATCTATCTATCTATCTATCTATCTATCTATCTATCTATCTATCGATCTATCTATCTATCTATCTATCTATCTATCTATCAATCTGCGTGTCTGACTTTCTTTTCTCTTTCTTTAGTTATCTGTCTCATTTTCTTTCTTTCTTTTTTTCTATCTATCTGAGTGTCAGCCTTTTTTCCCTTTCTTAGTTCTCTCTCATTTTCTTTCTTTCTTTCTTTCTTTCTTTCTTTCTTTCTTTCTATCTATCTATCTATCTATCTATCTATCTATCTATCTATCTGTCTGTCTGTCTGTCTGTCTGTCTGTCTGTCTGTCTGTCTGTCTGTCTGCCTGTCTGTCTGTCTCTATCTATCTATCTATCTATCTATCTATCTATCTATCTATCTATCTATCTATCTATCTATCTATCTATCTATCTATCTATCTGTCTGTCTATCTATCTATCTATCTATCTATCTATCTATCTATCTATCTATCTATCTATCTATCTATCTATCTATCTATCTATCTATCCTCCTGCGTGACCGTTTTTCTTTTTTATTGAATTCTTCTTTCTTTTTTCCTTCCTTTAGTTCTCTAGTCTCATTGTCTTTCTTTACTATCTATCTATCTGTCAGTCTGTATTTCTTTCGTTCTTTCTTTCTTTCTCGCACAGCCCTAGTGTCGCTGTAATACAGCACAGAATTACTTCACTGTTGTCGTGATCTTCTCCACACACTTCCACAGTCCAGCTGTTTCTCCCTCAAACATCTGCGCCTCCTCGAGCAGCGATCTTGATTGGCTCCTCCCGCTCGAAACGTGAGAGAGGAGGTTATGTAAATGAGCAAGCAGCCGATTGGCCACAGCAGTCGTCCGTCAAGTCGCTGAGTACGTGAGGGGCGGGTTTACCAGATGGAGGCGGGACCACGGTACTCACTGGCGCGCACACCCACACAAACACACACACGCACGCACACTATCTATCTATCTATCTATCTATCTATCTATCTATCTATCTATCTATCTATCTATCTATCTATCTATCTATCTATCTATCTATCTATCCATCCATCCATCCATCCATCCATCCATCCATCCATCCATCCATCCATCCATCCATCTATCCATCTATCCATCTATCTATCTATCTATCTATCTATCTATCTATCTATCTATCTATCTATCTATCTATCTATCTATCTATCTATCTGTCTGTCTGTCTATCTATCTGTATACCGTTCTTTTCTTTCTTTTCCTCTTTCTTTAGTTCGCTCTCATTTTCTTTCTTTCTTTCTTTCTTTCTTTCTTTCTTTCTTTCTTTCTTTCTTTCTTTCTTTCTTTCTATCTATCTATCTATCTATCTATCTATCTGATTGTCTGTCTTTCTTTTCTTTTTTTAGTTCTCAGTTTCATTTTCTTTCTATCTATATACATCCATCTATATGTAAATGAGCAGGCAGCCGATTGGCCACAGCAGCCGTCCGTCAAGTCGCCGAGGGCGGGTTTACCGGATGGAGGCGGGACCGCGGGACTCAGTCAGTGGCGTACACACACACACACACACACACATACACGCGCGCGCGCAAACAACATCTGAAAGCCAGTGAAACAAGCGTGTTCTTCATCATGCGGACACGCCGTGTAGGTGTGTGTAGTGACCGCTGCCCCTCCAGCGAGCGACCACCCAACCAGCAGCAGAAGTTCTGCCCCGGCGCGGCTCGCTAACCTGCGGCGCGGTGGAGCGACAGTTCCGGAACCACCAGCTGCTGTTTGACGGGGGAAAAAGTTGTGATCTGATGGATTGAAAGTGGATTGAAAAAAGTCCGCGCGATCGAGAGGAACCGGATCCGAACATCATCTACCTGTGGAGCTGTGGAGCCGGAGAGATGTCCGAGCCGCACGAGGAGGACACGGGCGAGGACGGAGCTCCAGACTTCATCCCGCCCAGAGCCGCTCGCTCGGGCCGGCGCAGCGGAGTCAGTGTCCCGCTGGTGGAGCGCGAGGAGGCGGCGCTGGTGGAGGCGGTGAAGGCGGCGCCGCGGAGGAGCAGCATCATCAAGGTAAATCTACCTGAAAAGTCCCTGGAAAGTCTTGGATTTCAGTCGAATGCTTTTACGGCCTTAAAAGTGCTTGAATTTTTAACAAAGTGCTGGAAAATGCTTATTTGACAATATGCAAACACGGTGCCGCCCCGACGGACGAAATGACGTGAGGTAAAAATGTCATAAAACGGGCGGAAATTAACATGCAAACGCCCTAATAAGTTCCGAGTCCCCGTATAAATGTAAAAACATTTTGTATAATATGATAAAATAGCGTAATAACGTCATGCAATGCATGTTGCGTAACAGTTGTTGAAGTAAAAACAGTAAAAATGAGTAGGTGGCACTAAAGTAAAAGAATAAACATTCAGTTTATAATCTCATCTTATTATCAGGTCATTGTTTTTGTTCTCATCACAGTAACGAGAACAATTTTGACTCAAATCTGTCTTTAAACGTGTTTAAAATGGCAGTGTTTTACTTGTATTGAGGCAGACCTTTAAATATATATTTTATCACAGCTGTGTGATGCTGGAGAAGCTTGAACATGGACTGTGAAGGTGCTTGAGTTTGCCTTTTCAGAAACTCTAGGAACCCTGATGCGCTCGGTTCCGAACGAGTGAATGAATAAAGCGAGTTGTTGAGGAAGAGGTCAGTTGTTCACCCAACACTAGTGGTGGAATCTACGGCCATCAGATCGGATTACTGGGTGCAGCCCGGCAGCGTTTGTTCTCCAGTGGATCTGACTCACAACTGGTGCTTTTAGCGTCTAGGTGTAGTCCAACCTAACTGCTTTTCTTCTTCGAACCAATGTGTGGCTGGAGGAACCTGTGCCAAAAATACCGTAGTGCATGACTGGGCTTGCAGCTGAACACCAGAACATCTCGAGTGCTGTGGTCGGCTCATCCAGTGCTGATGTGATGGACTGAAGGTTCTGGCCTGGATGTGCGTCCAGCGGTGGTCAGAATTAGTTCCCCTCCCGCCGCGGGATTAAAGTTCAACCTTCAACTTGACATTTTCGATGGATTTACCTGCCGGGGCCACGAACCAGCTGCAGATGAACCTGCCGAAGCAGCTGGAATCAAACCGTACGGCTAATCCGCAGATTAAACATCTAAACGCTCTAATTAGTCGTCAGTTCCGTCCTCGCGTCAGGTAAATGTGTCTTTCTGAGGACCAGGGATTCCATGAAAATATGATTCCTCGAAATCCAGTAGTGTAAAGTCGTCTTATCATCATTAACTATTTGCTGTTCCATTTCTTGGAAAGGGAACCTACAGGTCAGCGCTTCCATCGCTCCGGACCCGAGAGGCAGCGGAGGGAAACAGTCACGGGTTGTTTTTCTCATAAATACAGTCTTTAATCTGCCGGGTTAGTTTGACCCGACGCTGCTGTAATTCTGATAATTATTGATCTGATTCTGAGGAGTGAAGCTTTAATGATTCCTCTCTGCTCACTTATTCAGCTTTATTTATGCTTTATTAGCGGCGCGAGGCGAGCAAACCTTCTCCACATCACACAGATTATTAATAGTAGTCGAATCTGTCAGTAGTGAGGTTCAGTTAAATCTAAAGCCGTTTGTGGGACAGACAGCATCTTCATATCACTTATTGAAAGCGAACTTCTGAATTAATTTGTAGAGTTTAACTCAGTCATTTAAAGACACCATTTCACAACGCTCTTTAGCCTGGAAAAAAGTACTTAAAAGAGTGTTGGGGTTATTTTATTACTTTTCTGCTTTAATAGAATAACTGCAATGGAAATTCACGTTTCTCATGAACAAATGATCTTCCAGTACAATGGAAATCTAATCATGTTCACATGAGTCCACGGTTGGTGCTGTAACACTAATGGAACATGCAAAAATTATACAACTATGCTTTTATTGCTATATAATAACAACAACAACAACATTATCAACAATAATAATAACAACCCCAAAAGCACAAATCATGTTCAAGTTCAAGTTCATTTACATAGCACTTTTCTTAGCAAAGATGCTATGTGAAAAAGTCTTACAAAAGAAAAATGTCAATTTTTTATATGAGTTTAAAAATAAATAAATAAATAAATGCAAATTATTGCAAGTAAAAAGTCTCAGACCACACAATTACTCCGTGCAGCTATCTTTAGGTTTGTGTCTGCAGGTCATAAAATATCACAATCATGAATTCTGGATCAAACAAAACAACTGCACACAAAAAAAATATCCTAATCTTTCCCTGGAAACCTGCTCTATTCGTATAATATTACAGATATTTCACATCTTGCTTTTCCACTATATATCGGTAGGAGAAAGCGAAGATGTACCATAAACCACATCAATCACCACACTCTAACAGATGGTAGAAATGGTTAATGTCGCCGATCAACATTGTCCGTGAACCCAGAAAGGTGAGTGGTCATGTGACACGCCCCAAACAAACGATTGGCTCTGGCTACAGGTCAAGAAATCAATTGACTTTATTTCTAGCCGATACTCGCAAACCTCAGTCCAGCGAGTCGCTCACATCTGCTTTACAAGCCCGAGCAGAACCGTCTCCACGACCTTGACTGGAGCGTCACAGCGGTCCACATCTGTACAGGTGTAATTTAGCGCCGTGGAACCGGATCGCGCTTTACACGGATTGATTTGTGCACACGGTGTCCTTGGTCAGGGATCAGCCGAGCGTTCAGCCGTTTTACTGGGACACTGTCATGGTTTCGTTTGAGTTAGAGCTCCAGAGGACGTCTGTACATTCACACGCTCCGTGTCCAGCTGTTCTGCTGCTGTTATGTAAAGCTGCTTTGGGTTTCAGCGTCTCGGTGGAGATCGTGTGCGTTACATCTCGTCTCAAATGTAAATCAAATTACCGTGTTTTTATTTTTGAGTCCTTAGTTTCAATGCCCATTTTCGGTATTGAAAGTGAGTTGATTTGTAGTGAAGAACATGAACATCATTTATCTTTAAAATATATAAATTGACCAGTGATGCCCAACCTGCGGCCCGCGGGCCAGATCCGGCCCGTGAAGCCGTCACATGTGGCCACTCTTATATTTCTGTCGATTTCTAGTGGTTTTGGAAGAATTCAAAAGTTGTTCGTTCAGTGTGAGACTCAGTGTGGCAAATCCAGACTTGATCTTTCTGAAACACTATGATTTTACTGCTCCTTGCTCATGTTTCGCCAACTAGAATAATGAAATATTATGCTTGTTCTGAAAGATTAGGCACACAGTCATAGACGGCCAATTAAAAGAAACAATAGTCAACACACGGACATTTACTCTGGTCAATTTGCAGCTTTGATCAAGCGATCCAATTTTAAGTAATCAATCTCCATTTTAAATAGTCATTTTTGCTCAATTCATCAAAAGCAGCTATGTAACAGAAATGTCAAAGCAATAAGGATTGATCGTCTCTTTAAATCGTTTTTCCCCCCCTCCAGATTTACTGTATATTTTCTGTTTTCAGGATGAAAAGCAGTGATTGAAAACTTTCAAACGTTGAGTTTCATCCGAGTTCTTTGCGTGCGGACTGTTGAACGGGACTGTGTGTTCAGCTGGGTGTGTAAATCGGACTTTGTGGTGAGAAAATCCATCATTAGCCCCTTTCACACAGCAAGGCCGATAAATTGCCGAGAAAATTCTTGGAACGACTTTTGCTTGTTCACACAGGCACTGCCGTTCCGGGATTTTACGTTTAAAACACGATTCACACGGCGTTATTAAAAAACAGCTATTTTCTGTGACATCATCAACTGGCGACATATTTTGAACGCGCGACCCTCGTCAGAATGTTCTGATTGGCTCAGAGCCGTCGTTTACGTCAGCTGGTACAGAACTTCTGCGTTTTGAGACGTTGTAACTGTGAAAAGCGCCTTACAAACGCATTGAACTTCAACTTGCTGCTTATTCCGGCAATTGCGTTCCGTGTTCACGCAATTTGCCGGCAATTAAAAAATTCTGTCTAGTAAGTTTCCTTATATAGCCTGTGTAGACATCTGCTGTAGCCTATTGTAGACAAATTGCTTCGCTTGCTTCTCTCTTTGGATAAAAGCGTCTGCCAAATGACTGTAAAGTAAAGTAATCATTTCCGGAATGAATTAGCGGCATTTGTCTATTCACACGTGCCTCCATGCCGCCAGTTTACCGGCAAGCTGTAGGTGTGAAAGGGTCTATTGTTGTTGTCAGGAAGGCGTGGTGATTGTGGTGATTGTTCAGAAGCGTGTGGTGCTCGTCTGTCCTCCGGTGCCGCTCGGATGCTGGCGCCGCCACTCGCTGACATCACTGCACAAGCCGTCATTCAGCCGGACAGAGCAGAGGTCAACAGCCAATCGCCTCGAATAGTTAACGGAATAAGCAAAAAAAAGAATCAATTTTGCCAAGCTGCAGGATTTGTTGTTTTTTTTTATTAATTATTTCATTTTTATTGTAAATCAGAAATGAGTAACGTTTAAGACGGGGGTCACGACACTCCATTTACCTGAGGGAGCGTGGGCTGTATTTTCATAAAAAAAAGCCTACATAAAAATTCCAGTCTTTATTTGTTTTACAGTCAAAAAACAAATTGTTTTTTACTCCTTGTTTTTTTTTTTTTTTTTTTTTTAGCTAAGAATAGCATGAGAATATCAAAGTCAAAGTCAGCTTTATTGTCATATGTACAGTACATATACATACAGAAAATTTAAATTTTGTTGCTCTAGATACGAACAGGTGACGAACAGATAACATTACAACATAAAACATACAAAAACTACAGAAAGCTCTAAAAAAAAAGTACTAAAAGTAAGGTGTCATGATAATAAAGTGTCATTTGCGTTGCATTTCCAATGTACGAATATGAAATTAACTCTCTTAACGTGGGTATAAAAGTCTAAATTGATTGGCTGCCAGCGTGATTTGCATGTGGGTTATTTTGTGCATAATTAGGTGAAACACTCCAGCATTACATCCAGCCCCGCCCCCTGAGCCCAACACACTGGCGTGATTGGTGGGTTTGTGCCAAATTACCATATGCGCTGAACCACACAAACATTACATTTCCATTATAGGGCGGGGCCACAAGCGGTCACTGCGGCTCGTGGGCCACAGGTTTGAGACCCCTAGTTTATGATTCGAGCCAATGGGAACAAAGACGCAATCTTGTTTGGCACTTTGTTCACCAAATGTCTTTTTTTTATCTTGTGTTTTCATCTCTGCGAATGGTCGACCACCAATCCAGAGTGAGCGTCCGCCTCAGGCCCAGAGTAAGTGCTGGAAGATGGATGGATGTTTTTATCTTTTTTGGGCTGAGTTTGGAAATAGAAATGTGACCAAATACTGAGCGACTGCAAACACATTTAGAGCAAGAATGATACGATGTACGGCCCCGTGTGCAGATTTACACTAGTATTTCAGCGGCCTGTGAAGCTGGAGAGTAAACCGAGAGTAAATTAATTCTTCGAATGCCATGAACCCTGATTTGTTTTGTCAGGATCTGACCTTTGTTCTATGAAATCAGATTTGTGCTAAAAATATCAAACGTTACATTTCTAAGAAACAAACCAAAATGCTTTACATTTGGTTTTTTATTTTTACAATTTTTACGAAATTGTTTGTTTTATTATTTTTTGCTAGCAATCATCACGTTTTCTTTTGAAACTTTTTTTTTCGTTTGAGAAATTTTTTTCCATCAGATGATGAAGGTGTTACGATTATCAATGTGTTTAGGCGCTCGCTAAACTCATCTTCCTCTTCCAGTCAATCAAATTCTCACCAGCCAATCAGAGTAAGGTCCGCCCCCTCGTGAAACTTGGGCCAGAAGTCCAAACGGGAAAAAAAAAACGAACTAAAATTCTGAAGCGACAAAAAAAGTTTCAAACGAAAAGGTCAAGATAGCAAGCGAAAAACAACCAAACGTAATTGCAAGTGGAAAAAAAAAACAAAAAAAAAACGTAAATGTGAAGCACTTTCGAAGAAGTTTGCGTGTGATATTTTTGGCACTAATCTGGTTCCATATAGTTCCAGCGTCTTTCTCATGAAGGCAGATGGAGTGCGAGGTAAGAGGATGGTTTCTGAGGAGATGTTCCTCTGCTCCTCACCTCCAGGAGAACGTTCTACTAAAGGCCTGATGGATGAGGAGGCTCCGTATAGGATGAGGCAGGAAGTGCGGCGCGGCGATCAGCTGATTGTCGCTAGGGGAGCGGCGCGGTAATGAATGGTTTGTAGCTTTACTTCAGGGTGGAGCTGGGCTGAATTAGAACATCTCCCCTGGTAGACCACAGCAGCGAGCGCGGGGGATGCTTGCCAAGTGTCAGATGTGAAGATGAGGTAATAACAGAGGAAACCATGTGAAAATGTCTGGATGTGTTGTGGTCAAAGGCTGAAGGCATCAATCACGTTCCTCCCGTTCCTTTCATCTGTCGCTATAATGTGGCTTCACTTCTTCGGAATCAGATCCGTGCACAAAAATATCAACGGCAAATGTATAGAATGCGAATGAAAACGCTCGTATCAATTGTAGTGAACACGGAATTCGGAGACTTCAGAACAGCTGGAAACATCAGAGTAAATCTCCTGAAGAAAAAAGTCTCTCCTCTTCATTACACTCTGACGTGTAGTTTATTTATTTTTAATTACTGCACAATAAACCGTAAAGTGTTTTTGGCATTTTTTTCAGGCGAGAAATCCGATCGCGTCAGAATAATAATCAGAGACTAGATAAAACGAAACGAAAGAGAGAAGCATTTTTGCTTTGTTTTTTGTTTTTTTTTCATAGATTTTTGGCACATATTTTTGGAACATTTTGGCACATAGGGTGAAGCATTTTTGTTCTTTTTTTTAATAGATTTTGTTTTTGTGGCACATATCAGATTCCACATAATTCATACTTGAGTATAAAATGTTAGTATTATTTCTGTGCTAAATGTGTTGTGTATTTGCGAATAAACAGTGTGCTGTCTATCTAAGACCTCATATCACGTCTGAATATTATTTACAGAAATATACAGAAATTATTTATTAATTTTTAATAGATCTGCTTTGGAAATTTTTGGCACATCTTATTCCATATAATTCATACTTGAGTTTAAAATGTATTGATTGTGCTAATTCTATCATTTATTTGCAAATAAACTGCAGAAAAACACATATAAAAACAGGAATTTATAATTATCCAGTTAGTAATATTTTGTTTATATTAATAAATTGTTGCGGTTTAGATGCAGACCAGGACCATTGTAATAATCAATCAAGGAGCAAATCAAACAATTTATACAGTATTGCCTCCTTTTGTATGTATTTTGTTTTGAAGCGGCTGTTTATAAAGGTGTAATAACGGCGTGGGATTGTGATCTGCATTGCACTGACGTCTCGCTCTGAAGTCGGTGGCACACGGGTTGTGTTGCTATGGTAACTGGCGCCGTGACACAAGCGCCCCTGTGTTGCCGCGGGTTTGTGATGTGGGCGTGGCTCTGCCCAGCGTCTTCTTTCTCGGACTCTCTTCAGACTTTGAGGGCAAAATCGCACCATGATCTTCCATTTAAACCAGTATCAGCGAGTCGTTTGCTGGGTGAGAAGAGTCTGTTGAGTTGGTACAAACTGCTGCTGCTCTACTTTTCTGGCTTTTTCTGGCTTTTTCAAAATCTGGATCGGCCAATCAGAAACCACATCAGGACATTTCTTCTGTTTTGTCATTCGCTGAATCAGCGCGTGAGCTCTACTAATTTATTTATGTATTATTATTATCTGTAGAGCGACTTCCTGCGTGTCCGATTCTGGCAGGACTTTTGGAAATTATATATATATTTTTTTTTTAAGTTTTGACTTTTCATAATTGAGTTATTTTGGACGGATCTAATGAATTTAGTTCTGGATTCCTCATCAGACCTCGAGTGGCATTTCCTGTACCCGGAGGAGACGTGCCAGTCACCTCGACCTTTGACCTTTGACTCACCAGTCGCTCGGTGGCCATACAAACACATGGCCGATATTGACGTTTTTTTTTGCTGTGATCTTCTGGAACATCTTTCCACTGGCTTCTCTTGATGTCGACCCTCCTGAGAGAAGCACATGTCTGTTATTATCTGATCCAGTCCGTTTCTTCACTACGGACCAGTAGACGGATCGAGCAGATTCGAGCAGTTTTCTCTTTCTCTACTACAGTTTTTCCCTTTTCTGCCTTATCTTTCATACGTCTCGTCTTCATACCGTCTTGAGACGCTGTTTCTCTCCGTCTAAGCTGAAGGAAACGTCCATCTTTGCTTGGATTCCATAGATTGATGCCGATGTAAAGACTTGATTTCATTTGTCCTCTAATGCTCTTCAAACATTCTAGAGGAAGAGCTGACCTTGGTTTGTTTTCGCCGTAGCCGTTCGCTCCAGGCGCTTTGTATATTGCTAATTTAATCAGTCTCATTGAAATCAGATTTGAAGGCTTTTCATAGTCGACTCGTCTCCGCTTTAGCTTTACTTCTGTCTGAGCGTCTCCGACTCGACCTTTCGCTGAAACATCTGAGATCCAGAGTTGTGATTACACACACACACACACACACACACACACACACACACACACACACACACGTTTAAAGGAGTCAGATCAGTGTGACTTGAGCATGGATGACGTTACACAATGTTTTTGACGTTCCTTAAGACCTTAAGTCTAGTTAGTGTCCTATTAGTGATCGTGTCGGTTTTCTGGGGAAATGGAATTTGGACCATTGTTCGTAAATGTGAGAGAATGTGTGTGTGTCCTGATTTGTGATTGGTTGGCCATCAGTCCAGGGGGTGTGTCCTACTTTTTGGCCAAGAGTGGCGGTGATTGGATGGCCATCAGTCCAGGGGGTGTGTCCTACATTTTGGCCAAGAGTGGCGGTGATTGGATGGCCATCAGTCCAGGGGGTGTGTCCTAGATTTTGGCCAAGAGTGGCGGTGATTGGATGGCCATCAGTCCAGGGGGTGTGTCCTACATTTTGGCCAAGAGTGGCGGTGATTGGATGGCCATCAGTCCAGGGGGTGTGTCCTACATTTTGGCCAAGAGTGGCGGTGATTGGATGGCCATCCGTCCAGGGGGTGTGTCCTAGATTTTGGCCAAGAGTTGCGGTGATTGGATGGCCATCAGTCCAGGGGGTGTGTCCTGCCTTAAGGCCCAGAGGGGCAGTGATTGGCTCCGGCGCCCCATGACCCAGAAATGGAAATGCGTTTAAGAAAATGAAATGACAGATTTTAGCGATTCCACCGAACAGACGTTGTTTGGTTCTAGATGAACGTTCAAGTGTTTGCACATGAACGCAGTCAGATGTGATGAAGAGCAGATGTTCTTCCGCTTGTCCAGATGTGTTTCTCAGCTTCTGGTTGTTTTTGTATCGAGTTTTACATCAACTAATGTCTGATCGATTTCTGCTCGGCAAGAAAACCCAGGTGAAGAGGCAGAGATTCCACCTTCTCTTCATCGTCGTATGGATTTTTCAGATCCGTTCGTCCAGAAGAATGAACAAACTGGTGAATAAGAGGGTTCAACTCCTCACAAGGTCTGAATGATGCTTAGAATTATAAAAATGCTTTTCATTAAGTGTCTGGTGAGCACGATGGAGTTGTCGCGACACAACACTGTTCCGTGATTGGTTGGCCGTTAGTCCAGGGGGCGGGATTCCCAAGTTTTTATAGTCAATAAAGAGTTAGAAACGTCTGGACAATCTGAGAACGTTTCTGAATCGACCCTGTGGAGCTTCCGTCCGACAGCAAGTGTCGCATTAGCGAATCTGCGGATTAAATCTGAGCTAATGATAATCTCCTAATCCCACTTCATAATCCATCAGAAACACTACAACAATGAAAGATCTAGGCAGGAATCCACCCATTCGGTCCCGTTCCCATTCTGTCCCCTCTTTCCCAGTCTGTCTTTTAATCTGATAATTTCGACACATTTTTGAGCAGTAGCGTGTCTTCAGGTGGACGTGTCGCTGCTAATCCGCCCCCCGTGGCTCAGTGTGGACGGAGGAAGTGGAAATGACTTTGAGTCCGAGCCAATCATCTGACCTGTAAGTGAATTAACCGCGACCCGAGGCTTGACCTTTCACCTCTCCTGCACTGATCTCAGAGCAGATTAGCCTCGCAGATGCCCGTGTCATCTCCAGGGATTCCAGTCCAGCGTCTGAGGGAATCCCTCGCAGGATCCTAGAACTGCGCCAAGAATCGCGGTTTTGCTTTTTACACGATTCAAGGTCACGATTCTTTCACGCTTCTGGATATTTTTTGGTTTTTTAAATATTTAACCCTGAAAATCAGGTTGTCAAACAGCTAAATAAAAACACGTATTACTCTTTGCATTAAATTTAAATAAATGGATTGAAAAGAATAATAATAATTAATGAAATAATGTTGTATGTAACATAGGGCTGCACGAGATATCGTAAAAATACCGTTATCGCG
Source organism: Paedocypris sp. Pulau Singkep (assembly GCA_017309775.1). Taxonomy (NCBI): domain Eukaryota; kingdom Metazoa; phylum Chordata; class Actinopteri; order Cypriniformes; genus Paedocypris; species Paedocypris sp. Pulau Singkep. Next base: position 2,060,349 of record MU204278.1, on the reverse strand, counting down.
ATATTAGGGTAGTTGCGATTTAAAAAAGAAAAAGTCGTGTCATAATAGAAACAAACACATGAAGGTACAGTATTATGTACAGTTGAGAACACGATTATTAGCTGTTTAAAAGCACTTTTGAAATACTCATCAAACAATGATTACTTTGTAGGCGTGGCTAATCATTTAGTCCTCAGCTGTAGATGTTTGCTGTGTGTGGTTTGCTGAGAGTCGTGTAAATGCTGGATTAAGATCACGAGGGTGTAGAACCGAGAACATTGAGCGATGAATCCTGCGGCTCTACGTCACACTCACCAGGCCGTTGTGTCCAGCAGGATTCGTCGGGCTTAAGTTAGAGGCTAAACGGCGTGTCCAGGGTCACTGGAGACCACCTCCACTCTGAGGTAATCTCTCGTTTAGCTGTTAGCCCACGTGTTAGCACCAACCTGGAGTCCTGAAGGCGATTGGACGGTCACAGCCTCCAGCTTCCCGTCGATCCCTCCATCCATGTGTGTGTGTGTGTGTGTGTGTGTGTGCGTGTCGGGTCTTGTTCTGATGGTGTGTGTGTGTGTGTGTGTGTGTGTGTGTGTCGGGTCTTGTTTTGAGAGTTTTTTTTCCTAATATTTGAACACAGAATGGAGAATTTTATTTTATTATTTTTCCCCCCTAATTTGCATAGCGACTTAGCGTTGGTCTCGAACTAAGAAAAGCACTATAATAATAAACTTGAATAAACGGTATAAATAATAAAAGGCAATAAAACAGTAGCAGAAGAAATAGAAAAATGTAAAAAAAAAAACAAGAAAATGACTAATTAGCTACTTAGTAATAATAATGTATTTATTTGCTTTATGAAGGTCATGAAGAGTTTTTGATTTCATCGTTTGTCTTAAATCCATTGTAATCGCTTTTGGATGTAATTGTTGCAATGATCACACATTTGTGTATAAATACAGCTGCCAGCGGCTTCACTTTATGGTTTATTGTTTATTCTGACCTCCAAGGAAACAATAAAGCTTATAATAAAATAAATAAACAATAATTGTATTCACGTCTCCGCGTCTGATAAAGCAGATGTGCAGATCTTTCGCATCCTTCCGCCTCGTAATCGCGCCACTTCATCTTCCTTTCCGCCTGTCACACATTCATTTAACGTCTCCGGCCTCGTTCACGTTCTTCCACCGTTCTTCCACATCCACCGCTCTCTTCTTCTGCTGGAAGTGGTTGGTCACACTTAACTGGTCGAGCGGCGTCTCCCGCTGTCATCCGTCTCTCTTTCCCCCATCTGCCATCATCCCTTTCTTCTCTTCCTCCTCATCATCACTGCGCTTCCTCACACCTCCGTATTCTGTCTCCTTTCTTCTCCCGGTCATTTCTGTCTTTCTCGTTGGAGGTGATGGAGTCATTCTCTTTTCTGATTTTATCAGTGTCGATCAACAGTCGCTAGAGATGCACGTTTTTTTTTAGCTTGGAATAAAGATTATAATTCTTTTACGTTTCTGGAATTCTAAATTTTTTGAAGATTTAACGCTGAACATTACTTTCACTTTTTACCACATTACTTTTACATTACATTACATTATTATTCATTCCATTTAAATTTAAAGCAAAGGGTAATGCGTGTTATTATATTGCTGTTTGACAACCTGGTTTTCTGGGTTATAATATTTAAAACAAAAAAATATCCAGATTTGAAAAAGAAATCTTATTAATTAATTAATTCTCATTTGATCCAGAATCGGACAAATCATATAAACACTGGATTGAACCAGGTCAGACCAGGTTGGCAGAATCATATAAATAACGGATTACGATCGTGATCTTTTATCGATGAATCGTGCAGCTCTAGCGGTGTGTGTGTGTGTGTGTGTGTGTGTGCTTAGGGTTTCGAGTCTTTTCTTCCGCCTCCTTCAGCGCTTCCGGTCCTGCTTTAAATCATCTTCAACACTCGAGGCGTCATTAATTCGCCGTTGTTTTCCTTTTTTATGCAACCGGGATTCATGCGTAATGAAACGCTTCCCAGAACAATAACTGGCGTGTCTCTGAAGAGCGTCGGAATTCCTGAGAGGACGGATTGAGTTTCTGACCTGCTGCACAAGCCAATAAACCTCAATCAATAGCTCCATATTAATGTGCTGAGTGTGTCTTGATCGTGAACCTGAAACTTCTTGGACACAGAAAGAACTGTTGAGTTTCTGTGGAATCAGATTAGTGCCAACATTATTTATTCTAAAAAAAACATTCCGAATCGGTTAAATTCTAGTTAACACCAAATTATTGGAGTTTTTAAAACAAACATTGTAACATTCTTACGTGAACATTGTGTCATTATTTGTTTTGGTATTGATAATACATTTTATTTGTAACAATCAGCCTTTCAGGACCTTCTCTGCACTACACTAAGTTTCATAATACAATATTATTACCTTATTTATTTATTTTTTGAGTGAGATTGTCTTCAATTCTTCTGAAGTCGTCTGCCACCACAATAATTTAGCTAAATTATAACACTAAAAATAACACTTTACTCGCAGTTTATTGTGGACTAAATTTACAACGGCTGTGAATGACACGGTGTACATTCGCTGAACTCCTCCCACACTTCCTGATCAAGCAGCTGCCAATTACATTCTCACCAGCCAATCAGAGTAAGCCCCGCCCCCTCCTGAAGCTAGTGCCAAAAGTCTGAACGCAAAAAACGAATCGAGCGAAAAAAATCAGATGCGGCAAAAAAAAATGTTTCCAAAGAAAAGCTGAAGTTTGCAAGCGAAAAATAAAAAGCAAACGTAAATAGGAAGCATTTACGTTCGTTTCTTAGAAATGTACGTTTGATCATTTTGGCACTAATCTGATTCCGCAAGTTTTGACGTGACTTTTATTATGTTTCGCTAGTGCAGTGCAAACGTCGACCTTTAACCCTCGATCATTTGTTTCCCCCACCAAGAGAAACCACAACAAATCGGGGTCAAGAGTCGTGTGTCTATTAATAACCCACGGTGGCTCTGAAGTACAGTATGTACAGTAATGACAAACATCAGAAGGGAAGCGCGAGTCTAGACGTCCTGTAGCTGGTGTAATCGGGGTCAGAACCGCAGTTATGAGTTTGTTCCTGGTGATTTATGAGCTTTCGGGGCGTTTTATTGTTCTTTTAAATAAATGGGAGTATTTGTCTTTGTAAAACTAATGATTGCTTGAAGTGAGTAATGTTTTATGTTGATGAGTCATAGCGGCAGTTTCGCCTCTTAAACAAAAAAAGAAAAAGAATCTGGCCGGATTGTTCCCTCGCTCAGACGTGTAAGCTCACACTTCCCTCGCTCTCCGCCTCATTCGCTTTACTGCGGCTTTGACACGTCTGATGCCAGTTTAATGTCCGTTAACCAGACTGTAGATGATCTTTACGTCGTTCGTCTGCTAATAAATCAGTGATTCTCTATTGAAAAACCCAGACGCGGAACAAACCCTTACAGCGTTATGAAGTCTCTCGCGCTTCCTCACACATTTTAGAAATGAAGCGTCACAATCCTGAGGTAATAACTGACAAAATGATATTTTAAATGCTCTATATGCATGAGGATATTTTTAGACACAACCTCAGAACTACGTAACACACACCTGACCCGCTTTCTGATTTGAATCATACCGTTTTTATGCTAATATAAGCACACGATTTTATTACGTTTTAGCGGCTCAAAAACTTGCTAGGTGCTCATAATGGCCAATTTCAAATATGCACGTGAATATAAGCTCATTTTTTTCAATAATGGTTCCGTGTATACGGGACTCTTAACAGTGGCTAAATAACACTAGAAGAAGTAAGATTAACCTAAATACGATTATTATTATTTGAACTGACAGACCATTTTGCATCCGGTAGGTTGACGTGCTAACGGCTAACGGTTAGCACCTGAAAAGGAGTCAATAAGAAAGCAAAAGCTTCGAAGCAGAAGGAAAACAGTTCAAAAGGAAGAACACCGGAGTCAAACACAGTCTAATCGCTCAAGTCAAGAAAAACGTTCTGATATTTACGTCTAACAAAAAACCAGCTTTACTCTGTGCTCTTTTAGTGCAAAGGCTCATGGGAACCAGTGAGCAGAGAAGCATGATGGGAGGTGTAGTTCTGATCACTAGAATGGATTGTTTTTTATTATTTTTAAGTAAAACAACATTGAAGTGATACGAGTCTCAAGTTAGATTTGTTGAATGGAAAAAAACTAACGTAATTGAGCCAGAAATGTAATAAAATAAAAATAAACTTTTTTTTTGTGCCTGAAAAATGCAGGGTGCTTATATTCGCGTAAATACCGTATTGTATTAACTTTGTATTCTTCTGCCCATTTACAAATATTGAAAGTGCGTGTCCGCGCTGACTCCGAGGCTGAGATCTTCCCGTGGTTTATTTCAGCGGATTCCCCTCATCATTTCCTGGTTATGTTGCCCTGAAGATCACCATCCTTCTCTCCGCTGTCATTATTTCCTCTTCCTCGTTCAGCTTTTTGTCATGTCAGTGTGTCCCGGAGCAATCATTCCCACTCTCCCTGTTTGAAACCGTGTGATTCGTCTACCTAAGGCCATGTCAAGCCTGGTTATTAACATGAGAACTGTGAGAAGACGAGCTGAAACGACTTCTTCTTCTGAAGAATGACAGTCCTGCTGCGCGAAATGTTTGGATTTTGAAAAAGCCGGTTTTGGTGAAGAACCTGGAGATCTTTGTCCAGATTTTGAAGGCCCATTGACAGTCTATAAGTTCCAATTATAAAAGAACTTTATTATTTTACTCAAAAAACCCACCAAAAGTATGAAAAACAAACTAAAAAACAAACTTTTTCAGTACAGGAACATAATTTAACACTTCAATGTTTCAAAAGTGGTGCAGCAAAATAAATAAGAACAAAAAGTCCGTCTCAATCAAAAAAATATGAGTTTTTTTACTAGTACAGGAACAAAATTTTACACCACAATGTTCCAAAAGTGCAGTGGAGTAGGGAGTAAAAGTTGCTTATATTTTTTATACTCTTTATACACTTATAGTGCAAGTACAAAGTAGTCAAAACATACTTAAGTAAAGTAACGAAGTACATTTACTCAAGTACCTTACACCTCTGGTCTTATCTCACCGTAAAACTAGTGACTAATGTTGCATTTCGCTGCCTGACAAAGGGACTTTGCAACAGTCGCAACGCAAAAAGTGCAACAGTTGCTTCACATTTTACAATATTTGTTGCAATTTGTTTTTTTAACATAGTGACAATTTCCTGAATTTTTGCAACACTTGCTGGTTTTTTTTTCCCCCACAGAAAAATCACTAAACATCTTGTGAGCACTTGAACTTGTGAGAAGCCGCTGATTATACGATGATAAACTGAAGAACTGTAAAGAGATTCTAGGATTTAAAACGTAAATCCTAAGCCGCAGGAAATCTTAGTGTAAATATTGTCCGTCCTCGCACTTATTCTCAGTCCAGCGGTTGTTTAAGCTGATTTGATTTTAAGATTAAGTCCGTTTTAAGATCAATATTTACACTCTTTCTTTTGTGATGCAGAACTTCTTTTATTTGCATCTCTGGTTCTCGCTGTTTTGGACTGATTCACCCTCCTGAAAAACAGTTGTGTTTTTGCTCACATTTGCACCATAATATCATAACTTGGCTTTATTAATGGTGGAGCAGTGGTGTTAAAAGCGCTTTTCTGGCTTATTTTTTAAAACTAGTTTCCAAACGGTGTGAGTAATTGTTCTGTATGGTGTTTTATTAGCACATCTCTCTTGCATCATCTGTGCACGTTGCCATGGTAACCATTACCCAGCATCCCTGATGAAGCCTGTGTAGCTCCTCATTACTTCTCCACGTGTGTCCTCCAGCAGGTGAACACACACACACACACACACACACACACACACACATTTATTGCTCTTCCCAGACGGAGCGAGGGATGTGATCACGGAGCGTCGTGAGCTCTCCACCTCCTGATTGTTTCTGTTTGCCCGTCTCCTGATCCGAGCGTTCCTCAGGAAGTGTTTAGCTTGACAGGAAGGAAGTGTTTTCCTGATCAGCGCTTGACTCGGCGCGATGTGCGATGTAAATCCCAAATGGCACCATTTTCTTCTCCAAATGTCAAACACATCAGAGGCGGCTTCATCATTTGATGGCCGTCGTGAGCGCGATGTTTGTTAGAATGTGAGGCGACACGTGGATACAGAATAAAATGATTGTTAGATGATTATAAAGCAAAAGGATATCAAGTCATTATATTTATATTCTTACAAAGATCGAGTCGTTTGCTTCGTTGTAGGATTCTTACTTTTCTAATAGTTGTGATCATTAGGTCATAATATTAAAATTAAAATTCAAATTTAAACTTTATTTGTCACATCCACAATTATTTTTCAACAACGTGCAGTTAAATGTATTTTGCAATACATTGGGGGGTGGGGGGGGGGGGTGGACGAAACAAAAAGTTTAAAAAGGGGATTAAAAAAAAAAGCAAAAGCAATAAAATACAATAAAAATAAAGAGATAGAATATGAATTAAATACAAGTGATAAAAACACGGGGAGAGAAAATAAGGGAGAGAAATACGGCATAATAATAATAATAATAATAATAATAATAATAGTTATTATTATTTACAGATTCTAGACAACTGCACTGAAAGTCACTTTCTTCCCCGTGCAATTAGCAAAGTTTGCTTTTCTATATTAATGTTTACTCTGTTGGTTGTTTACTCTGTTTATTGTTTACTGTTAATATGACTGTTTGAAGCATATTATTTGTTTTATTGCAAACGTTTGGAGCACTTTTTTTGTGCTAATTTTATATTGTATATACTTTATACTAGATATATTATTTTTATTTTATCTTACACAATGCACATTTTCTTACATTTTTATTTTGGGTGTTTTTCCATATGTTGCACCAAACGAGTAGTGTTCCTAATTTTATTGTAACCATGTGTCTCAGTGACAATAAAGGCATTCTATTCTATTCTATTCTATTCTATTCTATTCTATTCTATTCTATT
>MU204278.1:2031008-2046460 GCA_017309775.1 Paedocypris sp. Pulau Singkep | reverse complement strand
TTCCTCCTGTCTGTGATGCCGTGATGTCACTGTGATAAAAGGGGGCGTGTCATTTTATGGTTCAAATGACGCCCTTTTGTTTTTTTTAGACAAACGCATGAAGCTTCATTTCAGAATAAACGTATAGGCCTAGTGAAGGTGTTTAACCCTGATCCTGCTCGGTCTTCACACACACACACACACACACACACACACACACACCATTAGCTCTCTCCTTCAGAGATAAGCGCTGAACTCTTGTCTTTCATTTAGCCGGAGTCCTTTGTGACATCCCTCCTTCCCTCCCTCCCTCGTGCACTTTTCACTGTTTGTTCTTGTGTTTATGCGTGAGCTCTGAGATCAATTATGATGGCTGAAAGACCCCCGTCCCACCGGAGAGGCTCTTTTATTAAACGACCTTACGCTTTCGCTGTCAAGTTTCTCTCGCTTCACTTCATAATCTAGTCTTCTGCTCTCTGTGTCCTCGAGGATGGAGGGATTTTGTTTTAATAGATTTCTCCCCCCTGGTTTGGTTAGAATAGTGATAAAGATGTCATTAAAGTACAAAAGAAAAGTCCGTTTTGTTTGCTTGAATGAGTTTTTTGTGGACATTATGTGGACGTTATGAATGTCATGAAATGACATGTTATTTTTTTCCGTGTGTGTGTGTGTGTGTGTTTCATGTCACCTGCCTTGACACGTATGGGGTTTGTCACATTTCAATAGCTGTAATTTTAATATATAAAAAAAAAAACTGTAAAAAAAATATATTTATCTTTCTTTTCTTAATAAATGGAATGACATAAAAAGCTGAAAATCTTGGAAAAATGACTGTCCGGTTTTCCAGGTATCAGTCAAGGACGAGCGAGTTTAGAGACAAACAAAACCACAAAAGCGGCACAAGAAATGTCATTGTTTGAAGAACACACACACACACACACACACACACACACACACACACACACAGAGAACAGAAGTCATGGATTGAGCTGCAGTAGCACAGATTTTCAGGAACAAACTAGGTTGTTTTCTCTCTCTTTCTCTCTTCTTCTTCTTCTTCTTCTTCTTCTTCTTCTTCTCGTTCTTCAAGCACATTAACTGTTCCAGACACGTCACTGATGGAGATAAAGCTGTCTGTCATAGATGCCTCTCTCTCTCTCTCTCTGTCTCTCTCTCTCTCTCTCTCTCTCTCTCTCTCTCTCTCTCTCTCTCTCTCTCTCTCTCTCTCTCTCTCTCTCTCTCTCTCTCTCTCTCTCTCTCTCTCTCTCTCTCTCTCTCTCTCTCTCTCTCTCTCTCTCTCTCTCTCTCTCTGTCTCTCTCTCTCTCTCTCTCTCTCTCTCTCTGTGCTGATGATGGAGGGGGCGGTGTGAAATGTAAACAGGAAGTGTATCAAAATCATGGCGTAAATACTCTCTAACTTATTTCACCATTAATGCTGCTTCTGGAGGCAAACGGTGGTTTATCAGCCTTCAGACATTCTGCAGTCTTTCGTCTCCGTCTGTGTCTCGTTGCTCAGAGCTTCTCCGCTCATGTCGCGGGTGATTAGCGGGATGAGCCGCGGTAATTAGCGGCCCGGGGTCGTACGTTTCTAGCAGCTTTCAGTGACCTCTCTGTGACCCTCAGACCTTTCATGTGGTGTTGACCTGAGCTGAGGTGACCTGGGGTGACCTTGTGGTCCCGCGGGGCAGGATGGGCTTCAGCCCTGGTTATGTAACACCTTACACTCGTTATCATAAAGCGTAATGGTGTACGTTCCCTTATTATTGTCAAAATTAGTTTTGGCCTTCTGAGAAGCATCTCGACATTATCACTGTGGTCAATCACAGTCAATACGGTTTCATCGTTCAATGTAGGAATGCACCAGTATCGAGTATCGGCCTCGATACCACATTCTCTAAAAAGCTCGTACTCGTTAAAAGTCCACCGATACTGGAAACCAAAACCACGGTCTGAGGTAATTACACGTCAGTCAAGTGAGTTTCAAAGTGAATGAAGACGACAAAACAAGTTAATCAAGCACCTAAAATACCAGCACAACAACGAGTACAATGAGTTCGCTTCTAAACCAACACAACTCACGCTGCAGCAAACTTTCACAAAAGAATTCTTTCTATCTCCCAGAATTTTGAGTTTCCAACGGTTTTGGACTTCGTTTCCAGCCGTTATCGCTGATTTACCGGAAATGTGGAAAAGTTAGCGTGTATATTTACGTTAACTTTGTGCATAATTGAAATTGGCGATCGTAAGCACCCCGCAAGTTTTTGAGCCACCAAAATTGGAACTTCTGCTCGGGTAAATGATCTAATAGAATTATTTCCAGAAGGTGTAAGCGTCTTGGTTTCTACATGGGGTGTGTTTTCTTTGCTGTGGGGACGAGCAGGTGTCGGATAATCTCCATTATGCCGAGCTGATATTTGCTCCTACAACACATTTCATCCCTCAATCTGTTTACAGAGCAGCTCAATGTCAGGAGATCTGCTCTCTCTCTCTCTCTCTCTCTCTCTCTCTCTCTCTGTCTGTCGTGAAGCGCATCCACGTTTCCAATCAGTCGGACGGCTGGATTGCAGCTGATTTCATTGTCTGTTAATCTGTGCGTTCCAGTGGAGTGATTCTCCATCCGGCGTGGATTACCCTTGGGTGGGATGCGAGCGGTCCAGGCGGTGCTAATCTGCCGCGCTCATCATTAGCTGGATTGGGTGGGCTCGGCACGCTGCTGGAGTGGATTACGGGCTGCGGCAGGTGTCGTGTGGTCAGGAACTGGGTTAGTGGACTGAGGCTGGTCAGTTTAGTGAGGCGGATGTTCATCCACGTGAAGGCGTCCTTACTGACCCTTAAAGGTGACTGGGTCAAGGAGATGCGGTCGGGTATAAAGTCATTCCCGAATCCACCGATAATTCTTTTCAACGTCCGGTAGAGACGCTCGTGTTGTGCATATGCTTTAAGGTGTGTGTGAGAGTGACGCTGGTGATGTGTGTGACTGTGGTGTATTATGTCTCATTGTTGCAAAGAAACAACTAGTGTTTCATCTTTCTGACTCTTTTTAGCTTCCATTTTGTCCGAAGGGTCATATTGACCCGAACATTATCTTTGTAACACAAACATAGCGGACGTTACAAATATGTAAGCGGAAACATTGTTTGTTTCTATGTAGATTACACTAACTAAGACAAGCAGGAGAAGATTCAAAGCGGAAAAATACTTAGTATTTTTTTTTTTTTTTTAAACATTTAACACGGGTAAATTTGACCCAAACAGTATCTTTGTAACATAAACATGTAGCGTGGTGTTATATTTTTTATATGTTAATTACACCAGAAGAACAAGCCAAGCAGGAGAAGTATTTCAGAAATATTTTTAAACTTTGAAAACGGGTCAATTTGAGCTGAACATTATAGGAGTGTTAACGCCAGTAGAGCTGATTCTTCACTCCTGCCCGTGTGGATGCGTCTTCTCTAATGTCACAGCGTTCCCGCTCTCCATCCGTCCTACCAATTATGAGCCGTCTACGCTCTACTTGCTCATGATTAATTGGAGATTGGCACAGATCTAATTTTAGCATCGTTCAAGCAACTCATAAATTTCATCTCCCAAGAAACCCACGTTCGCAATTCACCCGAGTGGAATTTTGGGAATGTGACTGTATATTTAATACAGTACGAGTCGCTTTTTAAAAGCGTCTCTGCAGCTCGTTGGCGTCTCCTCCGCGAATCTCCGCCATTCAGATCATTTCCATCTCGCCGTCTGTTCTCTGAGAGAGAAGAACGTCGCGGCTTCTGTGTTGCTCTGAGGGGATTATTTGAGAACAGAGGTGGATGTCGCATTAAAAGCTTTCCTGAACTATCATCATGGTTTCCTGGAGAACACTGTCGGCCTCGTGTGATGCGGGAGACATCAGAGTCTTGCTTTTACTCTGCGTTCCACCTTCTGGCTGATGTTATTGTGCTGTGGTCACACCTTCTCACCGACACCCTGGAGCCCGGCTGACTCTGATTGCTTTAGCTCTGCTATCTCCCGCTGTCGCTCATCACTCGGCTTCAGGTCCAGAAGCGTGGCAGACTTGAGCAATGGTCTCTGCCAACTGCCTAAAAACACCAGCCAGGACAAATGAAGATGTCACGAGCGCTCCTGACGACTAATAGCGCTGCTCGACCTTGAGTCCGGCTCGGTGTCAAAGGGCTTTGAACATCGTTGTGGTTTTAATCTGAAGTACTCGTTGGTGTGAATAATAAGGAGAGAGAGAGAGAGAGAGAGTGTGTGTGCGTGTGTGTGTGTGCGCGCGCGCTGCTCTGTGATTGGTTAACCCTGAATCCAGAGGTGTGTCCCAGCTTCAGATCCAGAGGGGTTGTGATTGGCTGATTGGCTCCAGCTCCCCGTGACCCAGAAATTGTAAAGTGATTCAGAAAATGGTAAAATTTGTGAAATTTGTTTTTGATTTGTTGCTTTTTCTTACTGGTTATATGTCACAGTGACTGTGCTGTTAACATTCAAATCAGTCAACATCTACAATATTAAGTTTTAATTTATTGATAATGAATTGAGTTTAATTATAGTTTATCCATACCTCACTAGATTTGAGCAAGAGAGAGAGAGACAGAGAGACAGAGAGAGAGAGAGAAAGTAAGAGACAGACAGACAGAGAGAGAAAGAGAGAGAGAGAGAGAGAGACAGAGAGAGAGAGAGAGAGAGAGAGAGAGAGAGAGAGAGAGAGAGAGAGAGAGAGAGAGAGAGAGAGAGAGAGAGAGAGAGAGAGAGAGAGAGAGAGAGAGAGAGAGAGAGAGACAGAGAGAGAGAGAGAGAGAGTGAGAGAGATAGAGAGAGAGAGCAACAGAGAGTGAGGGAGAGAGTGAGAGAGAGTGAGACAGAAAAAGAGAGAGAGTGAGGGAGAGACCGAGAGAGAGAGAGACAGACAGGGAGAGAGACAGAGTGTGGGAGAGAGAGGGAGACATAGAGAGAGACAGAGTGAGACAGTGTGAGTGAGAGAGAGAGAGAGAGAGAGAGAGAGAGAGAGAGAGAGAGAGAGAGAGAGAGAGAGAGAGAGAGAGAGAGAGAGAGAGAGAGAGAGAGAGAGAGAGAGAGAGACAGAGAGAGACAGTGTGTGTGAGAGAGAGAGAGAGAGAGACAGAGTGAGGGAGAGAGACCTGGTTTGTAGCAGATTTTGACAAGAACCAGACAAATTCCAGTGCTGGTCTAGGATCAGTTGTGATGTAATGTCGGATGTGGTTGGTTTATTTTACAGAAGGCAGAGCAAAGGAACTGCCGCTATTTCCTGCTAGACATCTAAACGTCCATAAACTACGTTTTCTTTATATAAACACGTGCTATCAAGTTTAAACATTTGCTGAGATCTTCTAATCTAGCTGCAGGCCTGTTCCTCAGTGAGTCTCGCACCTCATGAAGTGTTTCTTTATGTTTTTTATCTCCTCAAGGACCCTTCTGTCGCCAAGGTCAGCGGTGGGCGCAAGAAGACGGTGTCCTTCAGCAGCATGCCCTCGGAGAAGAAGGTCAGCAGCGCGGCCGATTGCTTGGCCTTCATGCAGGGCGGCTGCGAGCTGAAGAAAGTGAGGCCCAGCTTGCGCATCTACTCGAGGTTCTACACGCTGGACCCGGAGATGGCCTGCCTCCGCTGGGAGCCGTCCAAGAAAGACGGAGAGCGTGCCCGACTGGACATCTCCGCCATCCGTGAGGTCCGGACCGGGAAAAGCACCGAGACCTTTCTTCACAATGGGCCGTCCGATCACCTGGCAGAAGAAGCCTCCTTCTCCATCATTCACGGGGAGGAGTACCATTCCCTGGACCTGGTGGCACTCTCCGCAGATGTGGCTAACATCTGGGTGACGGGGCTGCGCTACCTGCTGTCTCACCCGGCCTCCATTGGCGCGGGCTGCTCTGGGGAGGGGGGGATGGGCGGGGGCAGCATTGGCAGCAAGATGAGGCGGAGCTGGTTGAAGGCGGAGTTCGCCCTGGTGGATGAGGACGGGCACGGGATAGTGTCTGAAGATACGGCCGTGTCCACCATCTGCAAACTCTGTCCGGGCATTAAAGAAGCCAAGGTGAGAGCTTGAGAGTTCCAGTTGTGCTCGTCTCGGATTAACCAAAGTTCAAGTTCATTTGTATTGCGCTTTTCTTAGTCCGAGACCAACGCAAAGACGCTATGTGAAAAAAAAAGTCTTTAAAAAGAGAAATGTCGATTCTTTATATGAGTTTTATACAACTAAAATAATACAACTAACAAAATACAAAAATACAACTAATCTTGCGTTTAACTTGACGGTTGAGTCGACCCTAGACGGTTTATTATCCGAACCAAAGGCAAATGTGGCCGAGTGGTTGGGAGTTGGACTTTGGCCAAAATTTAGCCGGTTCGACTCTCGGCCCGGTCGTGTTTTGAACAAGACGGACCCACACACCATAGCTTAACACTGCCCACTGCTCCAATGTGTGCACACGTTAACTTCAACTCACTTTGGGCGACAGTTCAACAAGACCCACGCACTCTATCTTATTTCATTATCACTTTCTTTTCACCCAGAGTCAACCCCATGTTCTTAAATTTACTTGGTACAGATTGTGCCACAAAAATACCGTGTACAAATATTAGCACAAGCCGTGACTGGGTAGCTTAGCTTAGCACAACCAGCTACAAACGAGTCTAATGTGTCATCGCAGAAAGAGTCAAAACAGTTAAATGAAGAATACGAGCAAGGAGTAAAAAAAAATTCGAATGAACAGACGTAATCAAAACGCTGGGTGGCTGCACAGGGGATAATAATCCTTCCTCTTCACGCGGCGTCAGATAAACAGAGAGCTTGAAACAGACCTGAGCTTGAAACTATTGCTCTGAGCATGTGCGGAGTCTGACTGGAGAGCAAAGGATCTTGTGAAATGAAGTCCTGACCACTAGAATCCACTTTTTGTTTTCTATTTTTCAAGTAAAACATTATAAAAATGATACGAGTCACTAGTTAGGTTTGTAAAATATGGGAAACAATATATTTCAAGAGAATATTAACGTAATATAACCAGAAATTATAATAAAAATAAATTTCCAGTAAATACAGTATGTAATACTAAAAGAATCACACAAAAGAGCGATGACTATGAGAGAGGAACGCCCAGCCCTTCTGTCATTTCAAGCCATTAATGTCAGCATGTTAAAGGGAAATGAAGCAATCCACGGGTGTGTCCCGCCTTCAGGATTCTGGGATTGGCTCCAGCTCCAGCTGACTCAGAAATGGACAAAACAAAGAATCATCAGAGGTTAAGATAGGTGTGGATTGGTCAGGGGAAGTGAGCGGGCTGCAGAAGCCACAGGGCTGACAGCGGGTGTGAGGAGCGGCGGGCACAGGGCACGGGCGTGACTCACCTCGCTCTCAGCTGCACCCTTATCTTCAAAGTGACAAGACGATCTCATCCCCGCGGAGAACTGTTACTGTATTGGTATGACTTGTGACATTTGTCTCTTGAGATTCAAATCACGTGTTGCTGCAAGACTCGTTGTAGGTTATTTCACTGGGATTGCTCATTAAAGTTTGCACTTCACCCCTCAGCGTTTTGGCCATGTATCGTATATTTGTAACCTGCATTTCAATTTCAGCTAATTTTTTTTACCTAAAATAAGAATTACATACATGCAAATTAAAGCTCAACTTGTTTTTTTTTTTGTCGGGGTCAAGTTATATTGAGGTATTTTTGCAAACTATGCCCATCTATATCAGTTACAAGTTAACTTTATCCATAAAGCACTTTTCACCGACAAAATCCATCCATTCTCTAATCCACTTGTTTATGTCGGGGTCATGGGGAGCTGGTGTTAATTGGAAGGGCTGACACACACCCTGAATTGCTGGCCAACCAATCACAGAACGGGACGCACTGACACAAATGAACCCTCACTAACACTTGTGTGCGATTTCATTTAACTTCCAACTCATTTTTCTGCCCACCGTTCCTTCTATCCTTAGGTTCGTTTGCGATTCAAAGAGATCCAGAGGAGCAAAGAGAAGTTGACATCTCACGTCACGCTTGAAGAGTTCCAGGAGGCTTACTGTGAACTTTGCACGCGACCTGATGTTTATTTCCTGCTGGTGCAGCTCTCCAAAGACCGAGAGTGCCTTGATGCCCAAGACCTCAGGCTTTTCCTGGAAACGGAGCAAGGTCTTTCACTGGCCACCTCCGAGGGCTGCTTGGAGCTTCTGCACCGTTTCGAACCCTCGGCTACTGGACGTGAGCGAGGTCTGCTGGGCTTGGATGGCCTCACCCGCTATCTTCAGTCTGCTGAGTGCCAGCTGTTGGACCCCGAGCACC
Source organism: Paedocypris sp. Pulau Singkep (assembly GCA_017309775.1). Taxonomy (NCBI): domain Eukaryota; kingdom Metazoa; phylum Chordata; class Actinopteri; order Cypriniformes; genus Paedocypris; species Paedocypris sp. Pulau Singkep. The sequence continues at coordinate 2,038,177 of MU204278.1, read as the reverse complement.
AGAACGTGTGCCAGGACATGAAGATGCCCATGTCTCATTATTACATCAGCGCGTCCTATCGATCTTACCTACTGGATGATCAGGTGCACGGTCGGGCTGACCTCGGGGGGCTCATCCGTGCCCTGCAAACTGGTTGCCGGTGTCTGGAAATCGGTGTTACTGATGGGGCCGAAGGGGAGCCACTTTTGGGTGTAGACCATGGTACCGATATAAAGCATCACCACCACCATCATCACCACCATCACCACCACCACGGTTCCGTTACTCTGCGCAGTGCCCTGGAAGTGGTCAACAAATACGCTTTCCTCACGTCCCAGTATCCTCTTCTGCTCTATCTGTGTCAGCACTGCTCGCCCATGCAGCAACGAACACTTGCTCAACACTTGAAGAAGGTTTTCGGACAGAAGCTCTACACCCCCGAGTCGCTGCCTGTTAGTTTGGGAGGCCGTGCCACCACTTTGCCCTCCCCTGAGCAGCTAAAGGGCAGAGTACTGCTTGTCGGGAAAAAGTTGCCTCCGGAAGAGGAAAGCTCAGAGGGAGAGGTGTCCGAGGAAGACGAGGAAGTCGGTGGTGGTGGTCCTCTGGCTGGCCGCAGAATGACCATCCCTGGCGAAGAGGAGCTGGGCGTAGTCCTCGTCGTCCCCCCGCCCCCACAACCAAGACGCCTTCGCTTGAGGCGGGAACTGTCCGATCTGGTCGCAATAGCTCGCACCGGAAGCCGAAGCTTTTATTCTCACCGTGCGAATGCTCAAGCGTCCCAGCATTCCCCGCAGTCCTCGCCTTCCACACCCAGCACCCCTGTAGACCCTCCCTACTGGACCCTGTGCTCTCTCGGCGAGGGAGAGGCAGGACGACTGGCAAACGACAGTCCCGAAGAGCTGGTGAACTTCACCAAGCGCACGCTCACCCGAGTGCGGCCCAGCTCGGTGAGACTCGACTCCAGCAACCCCAACCCTCAGTGCTACTGGAAGGGAGGCGTGCAACTGGTGGCGCTCAACCAGCAGACCCCCGGTGCCATGCTCGATCTGACTCGGGGACGTTTTGTCCAGAACGGAGGGTGTGGGTATGTGCTCCGTCCCACGGTGATGCGAGAGGAGGTTTCCTACTTCAGTGCCCAGTCTCAAGGCTGTGTGCCCGGGGTGCCAGCGCAAACGCTCCGAGTGAAGGTCATCAGTGCCCACAGCCTTCCCAAGCCTCAGGGCTCGGGTGCTAAAGGCGAGGTCATTGACCCGTACGTGGTGCTGGAGCTTCACGGCGTGCCCGCCGACTGCGCCGAGCAGAGGACCCGCACCGCTGCCCAGAACCAGGACGACCCGCTGTTTGACGAGACCTTTGAGTTCCAGGTAAGACGTAGACGCCGTTCATTAAGCAAAAGTAGTAATCCACATCTGATGAGTGCAGTGTTAATTTTGACAAAGATTTTTAATTTAGTTTTAGTCATAGTCTTTTGTTTTAGTCCCAATTTAGTCATCTTCATTTTTTTTTAGTTTTACTCTAATATTAGTCGACTAAATTACAGCATGAATTTAGTCTACGAAAATATAAGTGCTGTATATTCTAAATGTTTACTAAAGTTGCTATGTCTAAGAAATCTGAATACGTAGTTAACTATGAACATATAAAATTTATACAAAGATCTTATTTGGAAAAACATTTCTTTTTCTTAAACTTATTTAAGTGAACTTGTCTTTCAATCCAAATAATAAACCTCAACAAAGAGAAAAATAAATACAGTAAAATAAAATTAATTGTAATTGCATCACGTTTATAGGTAACAAATGATTGCACGGTAAAAAAGACAAGTTTCAATCTCTTCAGGTGTGTTGTTATTTCTGCCTGTGATTGTTGCTTCACACTCGGTCCCTGAGCGGGAGTTTTTATATAGTACTCGTTTCGTTTTCATCAGGGAAAAAGTGAAATTAACACTGGATAAGTGTATTTAAAAAGGAAATTAAGACTACTGTGTGTGAGCAGTATCCCGGCCAAAATGTCAACATGTTATACACATCAAGTTCAAGTTTATCTATAGAGCGCTTTTTCTTAGAGACCAATGCAAAGTCTCTATGTGAATTAGGAGAAAATAGTCTGTAAAGAAGAAAAATGTCTTTTTTTTTTATCTGTGTTCTGTGATCTGTAGGAAAAAGATTCAGTTTAAAAAAAAATAATTGACTATTGGCTATGACCAGAAGGGCAAGCTAGATTGCGACAGTGACTAGGAAAACAAAACCTCTCTGGCGGGGTGAGAAACCTAGGGAGAACCCGACTCTCTGGTGCCAGTCTCCTCTGGCAAGTCGTTATATTGTATGTATTTCAAAGTAAGGTCATTTCAATTGGCAACAGAATCGACCAATCAAAGTGAGTGGGCGGGGCTACTGTGATTGATGGGCAGTGACGTCATTCAGAGGAGGCGTGGGAGAGAATGAACAGTGGATGTTCAGGGTGAAAGCGAGGAGGAACTTTTAATGCTCGACTCACAAGAGGACGATGATTTATTCTCTGCGGAGGTTTTCTTTAGATTTGGTAAAAACCGTCCGTCAGACGCCTCGTACCAGCGACAGCGTGTCTCTGAGTGACGTCACTGTCCAATCAGTCCAAGGACGCCGTGTGTTTGACCCGCTCGCTGAACTCCCCATTTGATCGAGCAAATTGACTCTACTTTGCAAATTAAATTTGCATTTGCTTGTTGTCCCTTTCTGTGCATTCGTGATGTCAGTGTGATGAATCTTCTGAAGTATTGCTCCATATACGAGTCTTTGCCCCAAGTTGTAATCTCTGGTGTGGTCCATTATGGTTTTTTTCTGAGCTTTTTGCCGTGGTCCGGAGGCATTTGTCCATTCTCATGTGTCTCTGTCTTACGGACGGAAGCGTTCCTGCGGTCAGCTCGGATGCGTCTCGGAACACGAGCAGCTGAAATATTAACTCGGCTCCTGTGACGGATGCAGAGCCTGACATTTTGCCGCTGCTGGTGGTAAATGTCATCGTTATTATTGCGCCACTTGAACTGTTTTTTTCACAAACATTTAAATACCCGAGTGCTAATTTGAAATGGCTTGGAGCGTTTCCACTTTGTTTGTACACGATCTAAATGGGGAATCCTGGGACAGACACGTTTTCTGTGTTGTTCTTGACAAGTGACAAAATGTTGGATTTCCTTTTCTGTGTTTTGGCACTAACACAAGCAGGAGAGATGGATGTGTGTGTGTGTGTGTGTGTGTGTGTGTGAAGCGCGACGCTTTCCTACAGGTTGTAGAGCAGAAGTGGATTCATCAGAGTCATCAGTGGGATTTCTCCAGCCTGCTGCGTTCCTAATGTCGTGACCTTTCCTTCAGCAGGGCCTAATTTTAGTTCAGGTCAGATTTAGAGCGGCTTAATTACACCAGGCAGATAAAGGTGCTCGGTTGCTGCAGGTAAAGACTCATCTTACTAGTAAAGCAGAACTTCCTGTGTTTACTGTGGCAGCTTAACAAGAAACCGCCCTGTGTCCAAGAAAAGAAACCATTCAAGCTTTTTGTGGAGACTTCAGCAAGTTTGTGGTCGTTGTTTTTAATAACTATTGTGTATAATTATTATAAAGGGGTGTTTTTTTAAAGAAGTCTGATCTCCATAACAATGCAGAATTCAGAATATGTTTGTGTTTTAGGCAGAAATTAAGTAACTAAGCGAATCTGGAAGGTTTCTTTGACTATGGGAACTAGATGATGCAATTTTTGGGAATTACATGGGAGTTTGCGGGGACAATACATGCGTTCTTAAGACCTAGATAAAAAGTTGGTCTCTGTCAATCCTAAAATGCAACAAAGAGTCAATGGACATCAACAAAAGTCTCTAGAAATGATAAAACTTGAAACAAAGTTTCAATGAAAAAAATGAAAGAAAATCATACAAAGCACAGTCTTTATTCAGTGAATGGTGGTGTAAAGAGAACGCTTGAAAACTAAATGCTAAAAGTTCAGCAGACCGATAGACGGGAAGACGATGGGACGGCGGGATAAGAGGTGATATTGTACGTTTAGGAAGTTGAGCAGCAATTCCACATCAAACCATTGATGACTAGTTATTGTCTAGTTACTAAAAAAAAGTTTAGTTATTAAAAAAAGTCACGATAAAAAGAACGATAAAGAACAGAAGTCGATTGTGGGCAGATGTCACGCAGTTTTCCCACCAACTGACTCATTATAAATTCATTAAAGATGAATTATACATTTATTATATACATTTAAATGTCATCCAGAAGATGCTCTTAAAGGTAGAGCGTTCCTGAGGGACCCGTGGAAGATAAAAGCGTCTCACTCGCTCTCCGTCCTGTGGGAACGCTCTTGTTGTTGGCATTAGTGTATAAGCTCATCCAGAGCAAATCATCTACCTCCTCAACATCTACTGCCTTTTACAGCCCCGTTTTCCCGCCAAAACAGATTGGGCTAAACCAAGTTTCTTGCTTTGGAGGGGGAACAAGAAAATACAAGTAAACCTTAAATCATTTTCATTTACATAGCAGAAAGGCAAAATAAACCCAAATTGGAAACAAGTTCCTTTGGTAAATAACACATTTTGCAAAACTAACAAACAATACATACATCTTTAAGAAAAACAAGAAAATGAAAAGCACCGTCACATACTAACCAAAATGGAATCAGCCCAAACCTACCTGGCACTTTTAAGGGCCACGCCTTCTCATTTAACTAACAAAAGGACGTGGTGACTATGTTGGGTTTTAAAATTGTTTTACTAAAACGATTTAAAGCGGGTATGTGTATTTCTTTACCGCACAATTTGAAAACCATCAGTGATTTGCACTTTAATTGCTGAATGTAACCAAATTAATAAAAGTGAACACGCCTATCACTAAATGCTTCAATTATTATTATATTATATTATTTTATATATGAATTTATATATTTTATAATTATTTAATTTAATAAATGCATAATTATTATTAAAGTACATTTAAAAAAATGAACCTATTATTTTAAGCAGTCCAGAAGTAGAATTAACCGAAAATATAATCTAAGTGATGAAAGGTCGTGCACTACTTTCCATAATGTCCAGGTGCGCGGCGAGCTCGCGAACGCTCCCGCTTTATTTCAATCTTTCCACATTATGAATAGATCAGAATGCAAATGCCGCGATGATTCCCGCGCGGATGGTTTGATATGTAAAGCAGGATCCGCGCGCTGGTGTTTCAGGTGAACATGCCGGATCTGGCCCTGCTGCGCTTCGTGGTGCTGGATGACGACTACATAGGGGACGACTTCATCGGTCAGTACACCGTCCCCTTCGAGTGTCTGCAGCCCGGCTACAGGAACGTGCCCCTGCTGGGCGTGGCCGGAGACCCCCTGCCCCACGCCGCCCTGCTGGTCCACGTGGCCGTCACCAACCGTCCCGGCGGGGGAAAGGCTCACAGGCGCGGTCTGTCCGTCAGGAGAGGGGCGCGGCGCGGGCGAGAGTACGTCACCCTGCGCCACACGGGCATCAGAGTGCTGGACGACACCTTCCGCCCCGCAGCCGCGCCCCTGAGAGAGGCCACTGACCTGCGGGAGGACGCACTGGTGAGTCCAGTCACGTCAACTTGTTGTATAAAAGCACTTTTAGAACAGCAGACTGACCAGAGTGCTTTACATTTAAAAAAAAAACAATCACACTTTTTCACAAATGAATTGTAAAAAAAGCATCAAAATATTAAAATATATGCATTAATAATTGATAAAACTGTAATGATAGATAGATATATAGATAGATGGGTGGATGGATAGATGGATAGAGATAAAGAGAGAGGGATGAATGGATGGATAGATAGAGAGAGAGAGAGATGTATGGATGAATGGATGGATTGAGAGAGAGAGAGAAATAGAGATAAAGAAGGATAGATAGATAGATAGATAGATAGATAGATAGATAGATAGATAGATAGATAGATAGATAGATAGATAGATAGATAGATAGATAGATAGATAGATAGATAGATAGATAGATAGATAGATAGATAGATAGTAAGATATGTCACAATCACATTCTACATGGTACAACATTTAAACATAGGCAGAGTTTTGCAGGGAGGGGATGTGTACTAAAGCAAGAAATATAAAAAAGAAGATAAAAAAAACTAAAATATAATATAATAAAATACCGTAAAGATGATATAGAATAAGATAAAATAAAAAATCAGAGCACAGTTTCGATATGGTCCCTGGTGCCATATTGACAATCTCACTCACTTTACTTAATTTACTTTTCTATTTCTGGGTCACTGGGAGCTGGAGCCAATCACAGAGACTCTGGGCCCGAATGTAGGACACACCCCCTGTATTTATGGCCAGCCAATCACAGAGCGAGACACACACTTGACGCAGGGTTTGGTTTGGGCGGGGCAGTTATGACTCCGGTTCAGACAGGCTGGTGTTTAGTGGGAGTGGCTAAGCGTACGGGACGTCCCGAGTACGGTGGAAAGTGTGTGTGTGTGTGTGTGTGTGTGTGTGTGTGTGTGTGGTGAGGTCAGTAAGGTGTGATGGAGGGTTGTGTTAGTATATCTCGAGGCTCCGGTGACATTCCACCGATCAGGTGACCGAGCTGATTGTTGTGTGTTGAGAGAAACACGTGATGCCGCATCCATAATTACTGTGATCACAGAGACACGCTGACCTTCATCACACACACACACACACACACACACACCTTATATACACACAGTAAATAAAAGTATACACTAACATAAAGCAATTCCTCTCCACCACTTAATTATAGTGTGTGTGTGTGTGTGTGTGCGCGCGTTAATATTAAGAAAAACTAGTATAAATTTACAATCAACACACACACACACACACACACACACACACACACACACACACCTCTTATATTTACATACAGTACAGTAAAGTTAAGTTCTTTGTCATTTAGAAAGAAATTCGTCTCTACCACTTGATTATAATAATAATAATAATAATGAGTATTTGTAAGGTGCTTTTCACAGTTTTAACTGTCTCTGTGTGTGTGTGTGTGTGTGTGTGTGTGTGTGTGTGTGTGTGTGTGTAATAATAAAAACTATTATTAATTTACAATCAACACACACACACAAAAGTGTTTGGTGTGTGTCCACGCCTCTATGCTGTGTTTATGTGTGTGTGTGTGTGTGTGTGTGTGTGTGTGTGTCCAGGCCTCTACGCTGTGTTTATGTG
>MU204278.1:2009413-2016609 GCA_017309775.1 Paedocypris sp. Pulau Singkep | reverse complement strand
TCTCTCTCTCTCTCTCTCTCTCTCTCTCTCTCTCTCTCTCTCTCTCTCTCTCTCTCTCTCTCTCTCTCTCTCTCTCTCTCTCTCTCTCTCTCTCTCTCTCTCTCTCTCTCTCTCTCTCTCTCTCTCTCTCTCTCTCTCTCTCTCTCTCTCTCTCTCTCTCTCTCTCTCTCTCTCTCTCTCTCTCTCTCTGTCTGTCAGGCGTTTATCTCTGGTCATTACTGATGGAGCAGGAGGTGTTAATGGTCCACGCTGCTTCAATTGGTTTCTAAACGCTCATGAGCGAGAATCCCACTGTGCGCTTAATGAACAGGTATGACTGGGTAATTACAGCAATCACAGCCCCCTCACACACACACACACACACACACACACACGGGCCCGGCTGGAGTCTGCGGAGGTGGACGGAAGGGCAGAACAGAAGAGGAAAAGCGGCACAAGAACAACAAAGAATGACGAACAAAGTGATTTACATTTTTCAGGCGGCGATTATCGGTGGTTTAGATAAACGCTACAGACGGAGGAGAACGATCACGGCACATGATGGACGCGTGGAAATGCTTGGCTTTTACTCATTTTTACTCTCTGTTTAGTTGAAGTGCTAATCTGTGTTTCCGTTGGGGAGAGTTTCATTGATTGGCTTTTATACTTGATACTTTGACTTTGTTTCATGCTTTGATACTTTTGTCTATGGTTTCATTTATCGTGCAAAAATGAAACAAACATTGAAATGTGGCTTAAAAGTGTGTGTTGTGTCATAATCAACAGATGTAAAGAGTACCTGCACCATACTGGAGTAAAAGTACATTACAAGTTGTAATGTTGAGAAAAAGTTGTAAAGTATCCAACTTTAAAAGAACTGAAGTACTTTGCTCGTATTGAATGTAGGCTCAAAAAACACCAAGAAATGTGAACAGCTGGAAACTCTTTATTTACGAGGTTTTGCAAACTCAATTATGCACTACCGCTTTTTCACGTGATTGAGCTGATGAACAGCATCCAGTACCTTCAGCATCCTGCAGATGGCGCTATAACCTGTCAAAAATGTAAAAAATAGCCAAAAATACTCAAGTAGCATTTACTCAATTACTTCACACCGCCCTGATCAGCTGCAGTATATGGCCGTGGAGATTAAAAGGCGACTTTTTGAACCCGCAAGAAGGGCTTGAAGATGGAACAGCACGTGACGTAACATCTAATATAATAATAAAGCTCAAACTTACTTAGAAAGAGAAAATCTGGAGAAAACTTGGCGATCTCTTGAGTTGGAATGAAATATTCACGCTGCTGTGAGCGAGTCCCTCCATCTGTTTGCTTCTGTATGTCTTCAGGCGATGGTGAAGTCGGTCTCCCAGCGGACAGACATGTCACTAACACACACGGAACACGTATAACACACTCACTCACACACTTTTGATTATGTGACGCGGAACGTTTTCTAATCCATTTCACAAAATCATATTTCAATAACTATAGAGATAGTACATCTTTTTATGTCTCATTATAGCCTTGTGATAAAATGATTTTATGTCTTAGTATATGACCTATATTTACTTTCAATATATTACCTGTATAAATTACAGTATTGGTTATTGTTGCTTTTTTAAAGGTTTTTGCATGTGTTGTTCAGTTGCACTTTTGTGTTCTACACGAGTCAAGGGTTTAAAAGAACCAACTGAAGCTTCTGAACCAAAACTGAAGAATCTCTGTTTTACTGTCTGTGATCTCAATCTCGATTCCCAGCCAATTGATAATCACAATCACTTTACTTACTTTACCGTTGTTTCAACGTTAAACTTACGATGTCGTTTGGACGTGTCTTGCTTGACGTCTTGAAATGTGTAAAGTAATAATTCTTGTGAAAAACAAACGTGGGTTTGTCAATATTCATAATTCAGAAACGTTCTTTTAGGAGAAATTGACCTGGTTAATAAATTAATTTCACTTAAGTGAAGAAGATATTTCTAACTCTTTTTGTGTTTGAACCGTTTTGACGTTAAAAGACTGATGAAAATAGTTTTGGAAAATAGAAATTCTTATATTTGGCAAAAATCATATTTATTATGAGACATCTGAATTTTTGACTTTTTTGTTTCGTAATGATTTATAGAAATGCTATTGATGTATGAAGGAAAAGGTTTGGGTTTTACTTTTTTTTTAAACATTTGTTCCGTCCTGTTTATTTGCGATCTACCCGTGAAATAGTCGTCCAGACCGCCAGGTGGCGCTGTGTGCCGCCGCCATTACTGATGAAAGAGGTTATTTAAACAGTTTGGCGCGTCTCTGAAACACCCCGCGAAATCCCACACACACGACTGAACTGCGCTGCTCTTTTCTACTCGAATAAATCCACCAATATCATCGTTTGATTTGAGGTAAATTTGTTTAATTCTATGCGCTGAAAAGTGTCAACGTTTGAAATGACTGTCGTGATTGCGACACAATATTGTTCCTCAGGAGCTACAGTTAGCATTAGCGCATTAGCATCGCACACGTGAAGGATCTCACCCTCCACCACACTTTCTGAAGCTCAAGTTAACCCTTCTAATCTGAAGTTAACCCTTCTAATCAACAAATGTTTATTTCAGTGTTCCAGAAGAACCTGCTGGTGGAGCTGCTGATGCAAACACAAACTCAACCGTGAGGAACGATGGAGTGTTTTAAGAGAGAGAGATGTTCCTTTAACACACGCGTCTCCTGGTAGGTTTTAAATCCTGCAGATAACGTCTCATTAGTGACGTTTCTGTCGTGAGCTTAGTCATCATTAATTATGGTTTATTCATTTCGGCAGGTTCAACAGCTTAAATGCTTGAATTTCAATGATGTGTTTTCATGACCTTGAAAATGCTTGTAATTCTACAGTGGAATCCTGATAAGTGCACGTCCTCAGGATCACACCCAAACTTGGCGTAATGAGCAGTTTCCATAATGGACGAGTCACGTGTATTATACTCTTTATTTGACATTATTATTGTTGTTATGCTTTACTTTATTTTTTATTTTACATTATTTTACTGAGTCTAAGATCTTGTCTCTTCGTCAGTTTTTCAGAGCTCGGCTGGTCCTGCTTTCCTGCTTTTATGGATTTTGAATTTAGTCCCGGGCCAATCTGAACTTTTCTAACAAGTGAATTTTTTTTTTCCCCTTCTGTTTAGGCTCTTCAACCACATTTCTATCAAGAGGAGAAAAGGCAAAAGTAGGGTGAAGCCCATATGTGTGATGTCTACAAAGAAAAGCATTTTAACTCTCGCAATTGTATTTTTCACACGTGGAAAATAAAATTCAATATTCAAGAACTTCATTAGAAAAAAATGAAGTTGAGTAACTTGTCTTCCATGGCAAATATAACACTTAAAGTAATAAACATGTGTTCTCGTGTACTGACATGGACTTGTATGACTGTAGATTTGACTAACTTCTCTTTCTATCTGTGCAGATGAAGTGATGACGTGAGATCCAGTCTCTACTGGGGACTTGATCAAGCCAACCCAGTCACACAGGACAGCAAGAACTTGGTTTATTAATATATTGCAAATACAGTAAAAAAAAAAAAAAAAACCTACTGTTGTTTGCTGAAATTGTATGTAATGTTTGTATGCAGAGTTTTTGGTTAATTTGTTTTGATGTATTTAAGAAAACGGCTATATAAAGTTGTATAATCTGTATGAACTTGCCACCTGTACTAAATAAATAAATGTTCTTTATTTACATTGTTGTTCGTGTTAAAATCTAGTGAAGACTGTAGTTTAAAAATAACCTAAGTTTAACCTTTTAATAAAAAAAAAAATGACGTCACTCTGAGTAAGTGCACCTATTGGTCGAGGTCGAAAAAGCAGGTCGTTTCTACGGAATTTTGGCAGTGGCTAGTTCGTTAGTAGGGTGGAGCAGGTCGCGCCTGTAAAGCGGATAGTCGGGGTTCGAATCCCCAACGGGGAGTGAATTATTGGCCCAAAAAAAATCTGCTGACGGGTACTGTAGAAACATCTTTTTTTTTTGTAATCACGTGAGCAAAACAGTGTCGTTTGGTAGGACTCGAACTCATGACCTTCAATCTTTGAGAGTTACGCGCTCTCTACTGCGCCACCGAGGCTTCGGAATTATCCGTCTCGGACTGACATTTCCCCGCTGTGGGACTGATAAAGGATTTTTCAATTCAATTAAACCAGGATCATCGGCAGATCGACTATCAGCATAAGAGACTTGCCTTGTAGTAAAACCAGCCACAGCAAAACTCTGTCTGGCCATTCCAAACTCGTTAACTCTGGCCATTCCAAACAGACAAAAGCCGCTAATTGCTTACGATCTTTCACAATCGTGAAATAATGGCAAACGCTATTAAAATAATTGTTTCATTCAGATACATAAATTCCAATTTATGTTGCGTTTATTTCAAAATGTATTGTAAGGTCAGAGATTTTTGCCATTTAAGTCGGACTTTTATTGTACTTTTTAAATTGAATTATTTGGTACTTTGATTAAATTAGTGTTGTAATGTCACTCTTTGCTGTTATTATACGTAACAATGTTACAATTTTTGAACTTAGACAGTAAATATTTTATCATCTTCACTGATCTGATTGTTCCTGGACCAGACACTGATACATTCTGAATAAAGGAACCAGAAGTATTATTACATCCCTTAAGGTGGAGCAAGTATCTTAATTAAAATATTGTTCATTGCCTTTATATTCGAGTAGTACAAATATATGTTGTACACAATATCCTTTTTTAAGTACAGAAAATCATTGTCTAAGAGTTGTACGACTCACCTGAACCAAATGAAATGACCAAATAACAATATAGTCTTTTAATGCATTTTAAATGAAAATTGTCACAAAAAAAGCAAAGGAAAAAAATGAAGGAGTGTGTGATGGAGCAGGGAAATCGCAGGTTTGACTCCTGGATGGTCAGTGGTGTGAGTCCGGTGAGGAAGACCATCGTGAGATCAGTGTGCTGCTGTAATAACAGGCGTATTAGGAGACACCATCACTAACTCTTCTCCCAAGCCGCTGTCTTCTCATCTTTACACCTGCTAGAAGTGCAAAACAACAACAAACAGGTAGAAAATAACTGTTTATAACTACTAAATCAATCACTGCAATCACTCATCCTTGTTGAGACAAATAAAGGGTTTCTTCTTCTATTCCAAGACTCATCCTGCTTTACAGCTGTGTAAATACACTGCATTAATAAAGCATGTACACTTTTGCATTATGTAACACATAAAGTGATAATTAAGCGCACACCTCACTCTCTTCCTCTTTATTGCCTGTGAGACAATTAAAATCTGATTCTGGCCAAGTGAGAACTTTTCGAGCATGTCTTCATTAATATGACCCTAAGAGTGACAAATGTATGAACGTACGTTAAAAAAAAAACATAATTGTAATGTCATTTTTAAAAACGTAACCAAGAAAGTGACTAAAACAAGTCTTACATTTACAAACAGCAGTTAATGTACCTGAACACGCACGTGTGCACACAAACCGCATTGATAGCATGTATGCTAACGTTTGACCATAACGGAAAACCATGCCTGAATAAACAAAAATACACCGGTCACTGTCATTCCTAAAGACTCCGTAACAAACTAAAAACAAACAATGCAAGAAAGGTTAGACAACTAATACGTGTGATTTAAAAGATATATTACCGTCGCCTCTCTCTGATTGGCAGGTGATCGGAAGACCCGCCCACTAGTACGCACGACGCACGCACGCAACGTGATGACCGAAACACTGTCCCAATTCTAACAAATAGTTTATAAGATTGTAACCCCGTTACATATGCGTTTTCGAAATACATTTAAATATTTGTAACAATTTTCACACAAAATCGCGTACATTTATTCTCTGTATGGAACACTTTATTTTTATTTATATTACATGTATGCTTGACGTATTTCTTTGATCCTGTTTTAAAATGGCTTTTATATGTTTTTATCTGTGAAGCACTTTGTTTCAACGGTGATTTTGATATGGCTCAACAAGTAAAATTACAATTATCAGAATCAGAAATTCTTTATTTGGGGGAAATTCTTTTTTGTTTCATGCCCTCAAAAAAAATGTGGGGAAAAAAAGTGTTTTTTTTTTACCTTTATCTTTTGCTTGTTTTTCCTCTTATCCGCTCTTTTTAAAATGTGCTTCATGGATTCAAATCAACAGAGTCATCACACTGTCACCGGAGTGTAAAACTAATACACTTGAATTGTTTTGTTTTGTATTATTGTTTTGCCTGTTTTTTAGACATTTTACCCAATTCAGATAAAGTATAAACACGCAAAGTAAAAACGAGTGTTGATTAGGAGTGTGAGCATTAATCCAGTAATTGATGGGTAGCTCCTTATAGTCGCCCAGGGCGGCTGCCCCGTTTACCCCTGCGTGTGTGTGTGTGTGTGTGTGTGTGTGTGTGTGTGTGTGTGACGCGGTCGGGCAGCTGGTTAATTCATTAAACTAAGGCTCTAATATAAACAGCCATTCATTTGAGCCCGTGACACAGCGCCGTCTGGACAATGTGAAGCGCCCGAATATAACTGCCACTCTGTGTGTGTGTGTGTGGGTGTGTGTGTGTGTGTGTGTGTGTGAAGTGTTTGGACCCGCCTGCTCCAGATATTCACCGCTGTGGCATTTCCCACGGTTTCCATGGAAACACTCACCATTCACTTTGACATTGCGTTGGTGCGTCATCATTTTACGGAAAGTTTGTCCTTTTTGTTTTCAATTGAAATTTTTTTTAATGCCCTTTAATAATAATGTTAAACTCTGCTTTATTTCCTCTTTGAAAATGTCCAGTGGTTGTTGGGTCAATTCAATGTGCAAATAATAATATGACAAAATAAGTAATTGTTTTCTCACACTACAGTTGTTGTGTCTCTCTCTCTCTCTCTCACACACACACACACACACACACACACACACACACACACACCTCTAACGTAGGTCATACAAATGTAGCACTACAAAACAACTTTTATAACTTTAATAATCATGAGAAACAATTATTAAAATTACTCATGTAATGGTGTGCACTTGTTTCCAAGGTGATTGACTATGATTGATATGTTTTGTGAAAGAGTAAAACTGTATATGTGAACGAGTCGTCGGATCTCCTGCGGTGACGCTTGAATAGTTAGAAGATCAGTGTGTCTGACTGAAGCTTTCAGCTCAATGTCTCTCTTTTACACGCTGTAAGACGGAGCG
>MU204278.1:1996913-2004413 GCA_017309775.1 Paedocypris sp. Pulau Singkep | reverse complement strand
TATGGCTCCAATTAAATTTTAATAAATCTATTTGGCTACATTGTTTCTCTATATTTACTTTGTTTCATTAAATGTATCATTTGTCATTAGTACGTGTTTTTCTGCGAGCCTGCCAGAGTGTGGCGCTGTGCTGACTCGTGTGTGTGTGTGTGTGTGTTTGGTGTGTGTGTGTGTGGCGCTGTGCTGACTCGTGTGTGTGTGTGTGTGTGTTTGTGTGTGTGTGTGTGTGTGTGTATGTGTGTGGTGCTGTGCTGAGTCGTGTGTGTGTGTGTGTGTGTGTGTGTGTGTGTGTGTGCGCGTGTGTGTGTGTGTGAGGTGTTGCTCTGTGAAGGATCCATCAGCAGCAGCTCCACACAGGAAACCCGTCATGACAGACACACACCACTGACGGAGGCGTGAGAAGCGTGTGTGTGTGTGTGTGTGTGTGTGTGTAGCAGAGAAACCTTCCCGATGGAGTCTGTTTTCAGTCTTTCTGTTTAAAAGCCTGTCATTTGGAATATATTGGTCATTTATGGGCCGTTGTTTTCCTCTTCTCCATCAGGCCCGTAACCAGATTACACACGGATCCAAACACACTCCCAGTGTGTAGAAAAGCTCTTTCAGGAGACGCGTGTGTTCAGGAAGTGTGTGTGTGTGAAGGCCATGGGAGCGACAGAAACCACAGACGTCAGTGAAGCAGAAGCTGTGGCTCTGAGCTCGGCTGGTCTGGTCTGGATCCTGCGGTGGGATGGTGGAACTGTTCCTGAGCTCTTCCCGTCTCCGTAAATCCAGCCGGGCTTTTCCGGGTCATTACAGAACTGAACCACCGACACCGGCCCGATCATTACGGCTGGATTGTTTAGGAGAAGATCACATCAAATTCACCTCAAATTCTGCCTATTGACAACTAATTTATGCATAGATGCGGAACAATAATCCTGTAATTTTGTCCTACAAAAATGTTGTGAAAATAATAATCCCTTTTTTTAAAATAAATGTTTTTTATTTAGTTTATGCTTCGGGCCTAAAGAGTTAGAATTATTGTTGTTTTTGTACAAGTTACCTTTTTTTTTTTTTTTTTAAATATATATTTTTTTTAACTTTTTTATTTATCGGATATATTTTTACATTTTTATGATTTAAATTACGTTTACAGGCAAGAAAGGCCCGTTTTCCTCAGTAACTGTTCAATCTGTGGTTTTCAGTCATTTCAAAATCAAACTAATTTAACTATAGTCTATCGGGTCAAAATTTATAGAAAACAAGCAAAAACGACTGATTTAAGTTTCAATTATAGACTTTATTGTATGAACAGTAAAATCATGTCATTTTAATCAATCTGTCTGTAACTTTTGACTATTAAATCCTGGAATGATGCAACTTAACATCTGGATCACTGAATAAGGATCCATTGATCCAGTTGATCCAGACGTCCATTGGTTGAAATGACTCAACTACTCATAAGCCAATCAGAGTAGACGCCAATTACAGCAGGTGTTTGTGGTCGTTGCCGTTACTTAAGATCAGGGGCGGGCAAACCGTTTGATTGGCGGGCCAGATTGGGTTGTAACATTTGGCCCGCGGGCCTTAGTTTGCCACCGCTACAAAAAATGTCTTTTGGGTCTGGACTGTGTCCGAGCGCTTTGTGTTTTACACCGCTGGAGTCACTAAGTCATGACGTCACTCTCTTTCACTGTATTATCGCTCTCACTGGTTCTGCTCTTCCGTATGCCTGCAATGTGATTGTTCTCAAAACCGAACAAAAGACCCAAATGCCAGCGTTGCTGCTTACAGCTGTACTTCTGGTTTGTTGGTGGTGCTTTGTAATATGTTTTGCAATCGGACATAACTGTACTACAAACATATTTACAGTCGACTAGACAAATATACGAAATGTAAATCAACGAAATGCACTCGAAATGTACAGTATTGGCTCAAAAGCACGTGTGTTTCTCTTAACTGTAATAAGAGGGAACAAAAAAGGATAATAAACTGATTTGTATTCTTTTACTTTAGCAAAACTGTACTAATTTATTATGTATATATATATATATATATATATATATATTTTTTTTTTTTTTTTTTTTGTGTAACATGCCACACAATAGTCTGAACAACATTGGACAATGGACATTTTTCTTCTTTTTTTTACTGACTTTTTCCCCTTAATTTTTGAACGGTCATTTTTCTTTTTAAAGACTTTTTTTTTTCCATAATTCGCATGCGGAATTTGCGTTGGTCTTGTACTAGGAAAAGCGCTATATAAATAAACTTGAACATGCTTTTTTATTACAGTTATTACAATATTTAATCATATTTTAAAAATCTGTCTGAATTTACAGGGGAGTGGAACTTATTAGGACATTTACATGATAATTGCATCACGATTTATGACATTTTTGCCTTGGGAAAGAGCTAATTCAGACTAATTCCGTAAGTCGGAATACAACTTTTTTGGTTTGTTGTGAAATAAGTATATTTAATGTGGAATGAGTATAATTAATGTGGAATTAAGTATAATTTTCAAGCACTTGATTTAAAATTCAAGTATTTTTAAGGCCTTGAAGCACCAGTAGGAAGCGGCGGCCCCTGACTGTCTGAGTGGGCGGGGCCGAGTGGGGCGGGGTCGTGGCGGGGCGGGGCCTGTGGGCCACACTGACCACGATGTGTTCACAGCAGGCGCCTGCTCTACCCTCCACAAACCCTGCTGGGAATAATGGTCACGAGACTTCACATCGCTGGCCTGAAGAGGCTTTTCACCACTTGAAGGCATTTTTTAGACGGACGAGACTTTCCCACGGATATTTCTACGGCAGGATTTTCAGTTTAGGGATGCGCCCATACCACTTATTAGGAAAACGAGTACGAGTACTTGCATTTCAGTACTCGCCGATAC
Organism: Paedocypris sp. Pulau Singkep; assembly: GCA_017309775.1. Taxonomy (NCBI): domain Eukaryota; kingdom Metazoa; phylum Chordata; class Actinopteri; order Cypriniformes; genus Paedocypris; species Paedocypris sp. Pulau Singkep. The sequence goes on along the minus strand of MU204278.1, from coordinate 2,001,538 downwards.
AGATACTTGATAAAAACATGGTTTAAATTTACAGGTAACAGCTTTAGTCATATAATAAAAGAAAAGGCTTGTTTGGAATTTTGGAAGATTTATTTAAAACTAATAGACTGTTGTATGCGACATAAAACAGAATAAATAATTATAAAAAAATGAAACCGTGATCGTGCAACTCAAGTTTTTTCCCACTTTGTTAAAAACTGTCGCTTTGTAGTAGGTGGAAAACATAGTTACTCAAGTAAAGTATACCTAAGCCAAAGTAGGTGGAAAACATAGTTACTCAAGTAAAATATAACTAAGCCAAAGTTCTACCCAAGTAAAGTAACTATTTTGACTATTTGACTGTGGTCAGGAGATCCGATCAGGTGGTCAGACAGCGCTGTCATAGTTACTACTCGTGAATTACTCAAGTAGAAGTATAGATACTAGAGTTAAAAAATGCGTCTATGGAAGTAAAATGATCAACTCTACTAATTACTTTACAGTACTCTCACTTGAGTAAAAATGTAAAGTACTTTGATAACTACTTGAAGTATAAAAATGAAAGTAACGCGAGGATAAATGCAGTTTAAAATGATGTATTTCCTGTAGAAGTAAAAGTAAAAAGCAGGTGGGAAAAAATAATTACTCAAGTGAAGTATAACTAAGCCAAAGTTCTACCCAAGTAAAGTGACTATTTTGACTTTTGTGGTCAGGAGATCCGATCAGGTCAGGGAAGCTCGGTGCTACTACGATGACTTTTCAGTAAATAATAACATTTACTGAACCCAGAAGAATCAAACACCAATCTGAAAGACTTTTCCACAAGTACGTTCATTTCTCTTCACGTCGAGGAGTAGTTTCAGCGTTACTCTGCTGGTAAACACGAGGGCAGGTCCTGCTGAAGGTTTATGAGGTCATAAATTCTTCTTCTGATTTGTCCTGATAAGGATGAGCAGCAGAACGATGAAGATCTCTGACATTAATGATGGCCTTTGCTCTCAAGGCTCTTCATCGCTCTGCTCCTCACCTCATCAGCTCTCCTGCTCTCAAGTCGGGGAATACTGAGGCTTCTTTTAATTGACCTTTTATCCAAAGCGACTTTTTACAACAACGTCCTGCTAATCCTGGGAATCGAACCCGTGACCGACGTCTGAAACACCAGCGCGACTGGGAGAGCTTTTAATAAGTCAAACGCTCTAAATCACCACATTAATACATTCCTTTGATCACCGACGCGTGTGATTTATTAATGTCCGTTTTAATATTCGTCTCCTCGTGACACGCGAAGTCACAGTCGTCGCTGATTTATTCTTTTTGAAAGCCACCGCCGCTAATCACTCAATAAATCGCGAGGTTAATGCGTTAAGAGTAAAAGCTGGTGAATAATTCCCTCTTTAGACCAGACTAATCGCCGACCCGAGACGCTGATCTGATTTTTGGAGCGACGCCTCACGACTAAACCTTGTTTTTTTTCCCCGTGGCGTCTATTAGAGCGTCTGGGCTTTACGAGCGTCAGGCCAAGGCCGCGAGGCGTTAATGTTTGCTAAGCGCCGTTCCTCATCAGGCTTTAAGAGCTGGTCACAATCATTAAACGCACAACTCATCAGCACTTTTTGACAAGCGTAGCGTGAGAATACGCTTCCTGCGCCCCATCAACGCCAAGACCGCGTCCATAAAACACGGCGTTCACCTTTAGCATCACCTGTCTCCGGGTCTGATCCCAACCACACGCTCGTTAACTTTACAGTCGCTGTAAAACGCCAGCGGTGTTAAACGAGTGGGCCGGCGTGTTGTTAATGACCGCGCGCTTTTATCGTGATGATGACGGTCATCAATACGCGGGACGGTACGGCGTGTTCTCGCCGCGCTAACAGCTCATCCCGCTTCCTCGTGGACCGGCGGCTAATTGACGACTCCGACGAGGTCTGGACGGCGTTTATCCGATTACACATGACGTGTGTAATATCAGGAGAGGCGGTTTGTCTTAATAACACGCTTACGCGCCGCCACAGTCAGGCCTGCGAGCGGACGCATTGGTTTACAGAAGCGCAGGCTCCGAAAGCGTAATATTCCCGCATCCATCATCGTGGCGTTGATGCTCGTGTCATTACACGTCTGTTATAGTTCACGGACATCAGACGGAAAATACACGCGTGAATACATGAGCGATTCACCGTCCACACCAGTGTTAGTTTTGACAAAGACTTTTTATTTCATTTTAGTCGTAGTCTTATGATGACTATTTTAGTCTCAATTTAGTCATCTTTATTTGTTTTAGTCTAATTCTAGTCAACTAAATACCACAGCATTTCAGTCGACTAAATTACAGTATAGATCAACGGAAATAATCAACGGAAATATAGGTGCTATATATTCTAAATGTTTACTAGAGTTGCTATGTCTAGGAAATCTGAATACGTAGTCAACTATGAACAAAATATACAACGATCTTACTTATTTGGAAGAACATTTGTTTTTCCTGAACTTATTTTTCTGCACTTTTCTCTCAATCCAAATAAATGTATTCTCATAAAAAGAAACCTCGACAAAGAGAAAAATAAATGAAGTAAAATAAAATGAATTATAATTGCATCACGTTTATAAGTAACAAACGTTTGCACGGTGAAAACAGAGGTTTGATCAGCAGATGGCGCTTCAGGTGTGTTGTGTTTCTGCTCTGATTGTTGCTCCCGCCTTTCTCCACAAGCTCGGATTATGATTGGACGTCGTCACAAAAGGCCTTTTTGTTTAGTTTTTATTCGTTGACGAAAGTGTCAATAAATGAAGTGATAGTTTTCGTCCCTGAATGGGGGATTTTATATAGTTGACGTTTCGTTTTCGTCAGGGAAAAAGTGTTGTTGACGAAGACAATGACGAAAATATTTCGTGTGGGCGTGTCTGCGTTAATCCCGCCGGCGTGACAGGTTATTTTACACTCGTGATGCTGTTGACTCGCGATGACACAGGTCAGAAAGTCGGACGATGCCATTAAACGCGAGTCCAACGCCGCCAATAAAACGGAGAGTTTATTAAGTGAGACGTATTTCATTACGTCGCCCCGTAGGGTAATAAAAGCAAACATGTACACACCGCGCACTTATTACATACAGGTAAACTTTGAACACCCTATAAACAGCCAGGAGCTCAAATGCTATCAGCGCTTTTTAAACATTTTACACCCGCCGTGTCTAATAAAAACCCTCTTCCCGTGTCAAACTTTGTTCTCATTAACTCCTGATGCAGGTTCACGCACTTATGGACCGTCCAGACGCGGGTCAGCGTTCTCTGATCGGTGCAAACGACATCACGCCACGGGATGACGAATCACTTTTAATGCTCTTAAACGACTCTTTAGAGAAACGACAGTCTGGTCCGTCCGCGAGTCGATCGTAATCGGATGTTTTTGGTTCCGGAGGCAACAGCTTCGCAGCCTATCCGCGGGCTGATCGGTGTTTATTCATTAGTTTGATTTTTTTACGCCATCTCAGTTTCTGTGGCTGTATTAATGGCAACGTGGCCTTTTCACGTTTGAAACTATTTCACGTTTGAAAAAGCAAAACATCTCCATAACAGTCGATACATAGCAATAAATACACAACTTTTCAATAGGACTTTAAAATTAAATCAACTCTTTCGTGTTGATTTCTGTTAGAAATTGTACAATCTTTTGTGGTAAACGCTGGCTGTATTATTGATGGGGAAACCGTTTCCACCTGCACGTGTCCCAGTGGCTTGGGATGATTAACTATTCATTAAAACAAGAAGTTTCAGCCTTTTAAAACCAAACCAACCATAACGGTAAAACTGTTGGGTTTAAGTTTTTTGACATTTATATTGACATGTTTCTTGGGTGTGTTTATATTTTATTGCTCAATGATGATCTTATTTATGGACGGCTTTCTAGCCAGCAAGAAAAAAAACACATATAAAAGTCAATAAACAGATGTGAGTGTCCTGTCTAAAACCTATAAAACCTCAGCCAGTATATCATTTTTACTATTTATTGGTATTTTCTGAGGCTCAGTCTGGAAGGGATCCACTTAATTTGATAGTATACGTAGATAAGTCATATCTGCGAGAAAACGAGGCTGGTTATAGCTTCATTACAGTAGTTATAGTCAGGTGACAACATGATTCCAGTCACATGACTAAGTTTACTATTGGCACTTGAAATCAGCTGTTTATTCACATTTTAAATAAACATTGACGAGACTCGTAATTCCATCTGAACCTGGTTGTTTAGCTTCTGAATCAAGAGGAACTGAGAATCACAATTTAAAATGTCAGTTTTAAACATACAAATGTTGCCAGAGTTGCTGTGATTGGCTGCAGCTCCCTGGGACCCAAAAATGGAAAAAGTGGTTCAGAAAACGGATGGCACCTCTTTTACAATAACATGTAATTGATAAATATTTTTATTATAAATAAATATTACAATGAAATGCCACCAAATACGCATTGTGTTTGTGTGTGTGTGTGTGTGTGTGTGTGTGTGTGTTTGACTAAGTGTACAATCTGCAGTATATATATAAATATATATATATATATATATATATATATATATATATATTTTTTTTTTTTTTTTTTTTTTTTTTTTTTTTTTTTTTTTTTTTTTTACCAGTGTTTTAAAATAGAGAGGTAAAATC
>MU204278.1:1969964-1984964 GCA_017309775.1 Paedocypris sp. Pulau Singkep | reverse complement strand
AAATAAGAACAATAGGATCACCAAAGGCCAAATGTAAATTATCTTTCAAAAAGTTTAGAAAGAAGTAGAATAAAATAGAATAGAATGGAATAGAATAGAATGCCTTTATTGTCATTGCATCACATGGTTAAAATGAAATAAAGAACACTACTGCGTTTGGCGCAACATAAGGAAAAGAACACACAAAATGTAAGAGAATATACACAGTGAACAAGATAAGATATTAATATAATCACTAGTATAAAAAGAGGGCAAAAAAAAGTACAAATTGTATCGACTACATGAATAAGTTAAGACATAAATAGAATCTCTAGTATAAAAAGAGGGCAAAAAAAGTACAAATTGTATCGACTACATGAATAAGATAAGATGTAAAAAGAATCTCTAGTACAAAAAGAGGGCAAAAAAAAGTACAAATTGTATCGACTACATAAATTAGATAAGATATGAATAGAATCTCTAGTATAAAAAGAGGGCAAAACAAAAGTACAAATTGTATCGACTACATGAATAAGTTAAGATATGAATACGTAGAATCTCTAGTATAAAAAGGGGACAAAAAAGTACCAATTGTATCGACTACATGATATAAATAGAATCTCTAGTATAAAAAGAGGGCAAAAAAAAGTACAAATTGTATCGACTACATAAATAAGATAAGATATACAGTAAATAAAATCTCTTGTATAAAAAGAGGACAAAAAAAAAAAAAAGTACAAATTGTATCGACTACATGAATAAGATAAGATATACAGTAAATAGAATATCTAGTATAAAAAGAGGGCAAAATGTACCCCAGATTGTTATCGACTACATAAACAGCATCACTGACACATTGGACTTAATAAAACACCCGTTTAGGAATGCTATGGGACGGTGGCGGTGGCGTTCCAGGTAGGAATCAGTGATGCGTGCTGGCAGCGTTCCAAACACTCCCCGGACAGACGCCTCATTACGGCCGCTCGAGCTGAGACGGACGCTAACCTCATTCCGCACTATCTAGTCCTCGCCGCTAACTAATCCAATCACAGCTCATTTCAAACTTCACACTGGAGCACTAATAGAATAATGCCACGCTATCAGCTGGGCACGGCAGCAGCAGGCGGATTCCTCCCCCTCCCCCTCCTCTGGCACCGCAGGACTGGCGATAATAATTATTATGTAAATAAATACGCCAACCTTAATCACATTTGCGCCACTGATCCGGTTAGAGAGCTGATAGGTAGAGTCTGGGACGCTAATGCTGGAGCCGAACTTCTGAGCTCACCTGCTTCATGAAGATGTATCGCTTCACCCGATAAACTGCGGATGTGTGCGCCGTCTTTCCTCGGTACAAATCAATGATCTCGTGACGAATCGTTTTCTTCTTCATTGGTGATTTTGCACCGATGAAACGAATAAACTCTTGTACACTTCGTTTTTCTCTAATTCCAGTCGTTGGTTTTGATAAAAAAATATTTTTTATTTGAGTTATTTTGAATTTGAATTTGGTTGTGCTTCTCCGTAGTAAAACTGCGGTGTGAAACGTCCACCATTAGTGCTCAATCAATCGCTATAACAACACTAAAACAATGGATGTTACTTATTTTACTATTTTAATAATTGTGAATTTGATTTCTAGAAATAGCTTTAATTACAGTATATTGAGAGTCAGTTTTTTGTCAGTACAACATGGCAAACTCTTTCGCTTTCGCAGAAAATATTCTGTGCAGTTGTAGGTAATTGACGTTTTTTCAAAAATTAATATCGCAACAGAAGTTCAAGCTCAGAGTGCATGATTATGAAAAAAGTATATTACGGTAATTTTGAAAGAAAAGCAGTGTTTTAGTCAATGAATATAACTTTACGCTCATCATAAATACCATAATTAAGTAAAAAAATATATATATTTGAACAGAGGGAACATCTGATAAATCTGTGCTAACGGCTGGAAACAATGTCCAAAAGCGTCCAAAAGCAGTCAAAAGCGAAGAACACAGAGTCGACAATCACAATTAAAACACTTGGTTTGCTGTGCAGAGGGAAATAATCCTTTGCTTCGATCCTCTTCACCCATAAAGATAAAGAAATGTCTTGAAACGGTCTCCTTTGTGTCTGTGCCGACTGGAGTCTTGTTTTTTATTTTTTTATTTTTAATTTTTTTAAGTGTATCGATATTGAAATATTAAGGGTCACAATTTAGCTTTGTTGAATAAAGAAAAAAAATTGTATTTTAAGAGAACAATTACGCAAAATGTAACCGAAATGTTGTTTAGCGCTGCTGGAAACTGTTTAGCTGGTTAAAGAAACTGACCTTCCTCTCAGCAGCTTCAGATTCATTTGTGGCTCAATCAAACACTCAAAATGACCAGAAATCACGAGACCGGACAGTCTATCCTTGTTCTTAGAAACGAAGGCTATTCTAAGCGAGAAAGTGAAAAAAAACTCAAGATTTCACTTTTGAACGGTAACGTTTATAAAATATAAAACGAGACTTTCTAATCGTAATTATTTTACTGATGTATCTTTTCTGGGCGTATAAAAACGCTAGATACATAAAATTGTGTATCTGAGGTAGCGAATTTCTACCTTCTACCTTTGTACATTCAGATCTATTGTAAGCGTGAGATGAAAGTGATGGTGAACTGCGCTGGTGCTGCAGACAGGAAGCTGCGGTCTCGAGTTACTCTGTGGGCTGTGAGGTTGATCTGCACTGGTGGTGTAAGTCACTAATGAACACTCACAACACTCTGTAAGTAAACACGCGGCAGCAGACGCAGTATGGAGTAATGGCGCGGGGCTATTAGTTTAAGCGGCCCTGTTCCCTGCGCACCGGCTCGGCTGAAACTCTACGGCTAATGCATCATCCTAACGAATGGCTCCCTGAGCAGAGACCCTGCCTTTTACAACTCAATCAGGTCAGTCCTGTTTATTTATGTATTGTACAGCGCGGGGGGATGGGGGGGTGGATGAATAGTGCGTATATTTCTTCCCTAAACCAACTCGATCCTCGCACATCTACATCGGTGTCTGAAGCTCTCGGAGGCCTGATAGGTTCCACAGATAGAGGAAATCTTTTCAGCCGATCTTTCAAAATGCACTTAATTTCACGTTGTCCCGCTCGATGCCCCCACCCCCCTTCCCCCGGCCCGCCGCTCTTTTTCTATTAAATCCTTCTTCTTTCCCAGTCGGTCGCACGCTATTAAACAAACACTCTTAATATTTGGGCTGCCTGGCAGTTTGAATTTCATCTCGCGGACGCATCTTGTTTCTTTCAAACCTTGACTGTTTTGACATTCGCTTCAATTAGGATATAAACAAGCCGGCCTCTTGATGGTGATGGCGGAGCCACTAATTTGCCTAATTGTTTGCAGTTGTCTGGAAAGTAGAGGCCTGATCGACTGAAACAGAGGAGGGGAGGCGAGGACGGAGAGAGAGAGAGAGAGAGAGAGAGAGAGAAGGGAGGTAAGGACCGAGTGATTACGCCTCTAAAGACTTCCTTCGCCTGTTTATGTGCGAGATCGGCTTCAAACAAGACCATTAGACCACAATTACAGATTTGGTGGGACCGAGAGCAGCTCTGGGGAGGTGGTGGAGTGAGGATGTGGCCCTGGAGGGTGGACGTCCCAGGCCGCGGGGACTCGGAGATAAGCACCTCCACTAAAGTGCTGATAAGAAATTATCAGCTGCTTGAAGAGGCTTAAAATCCCCAATGAGTCACATTGGGAAAGAAAAGGCCAATATATTCTGCTTTGAGCCGTTTTAGAACAAGACTCTCTCAACTGCCTCATTGACGTGCAGATTTTTATTCTGTAGTTTTACGTACCAACACCACAACAATATATTTGACCATTTTCTATCCCCCTTTTCTGTTAGTAACTCAACCTAGTTCAAAATCAAACAACAAATCATACAGACCAGTTGTGGCCTAGTGGTAGAAAGTTGAACCACACGTAGCAGGAAGTCTTGACAACTGGGACTTCGACATATATTCACAACTTTATGCAATTTTTCTTCTTCAAAAGAACCACAAAACACAACGTAAAACGACAAACGTTGTGAAACCAATGGTCAGTTTCAACAAGATTTTTCCAACTCGGAAGTTTTAGTAACTAAGTCAAACAACTTTCTTAACACTAAAGAAGGATGCCTTTACACAAACAACACCACAGAAGGATGAAAAGTAGCCGTTTCCGAATGATGGCGAACAGAAGTTGACTGTTGGAGACGCAGGTGACCTTTGGTTGAAGTTGTAACCTCTCCACTGGCGAAAGTGTCTTTAATGAACAACCCGATGATTCATTCACAGATAATGATGTGTTGGGTGAGCGATGAGTGATGAGTGGTCATCTATTAGGGAGAAGGTCGCTGCCCTTGAAGCCCATCAGTGGCACTCAAGTGTAGAGGCAGATTCATCATTAACATACGAGCTCCAGTGAACGTTAACGTAATAATAAACGAGACGGGACACAATACAATAATAAAAAAGCCCAATAAACAGCCGTAGAGCAATATAAGTACAGAGTTAGACTGAAATTCTCAGTGTTGACTAATAATCAACCAAGAATAAAATCCACTCACCATTACACCATCATGTAGACGAGACGAGGGGGGGGGCGATAGGGGCAGTTGTGGCTTAATTGTCAGAGATTTGGACATGTAACCAAATGGTAACAATCAATGTAAAGTCAGAATGAAAAGGATTTTAGGCTTCGTTTCCTTTACAGCAAAGACACCATATTGAATGCTACACAGAGTTGAACACCACAGAGTTGAACACCACCCAGTTGGGACACTACTCAGAGTGGGACACTACTCAGAGTGGGACACTACACAGTCGGACACTAAACAGAGTTGAGCACTACACAGTCAAAAACTGCACAGTCGAAAACCACCCAGAATGGGACACTACTCAGAGTCTACACAGTGTCAACCACTACACAGAGTGAGACATATTAAAATCTAATCTGTTGTTATATATTAAAATCTAATCTGTTGCCTGTCTGTGTCTCTGTGTGACCTCTGCTCTGGACAGGCCATGTTTAGCACTGGGTGGCCATACTCTCTTCATGCCCTCTCTTGCTTGTGCCTGGCACCGGGCCGGGAGATGTGCAGCAGATGAAAGCTTCCTGGCGGAGCTGTGAATACTATCAAGCCAGTGATCTGCAGACAGAATGCTGCATGCTGGGGCTGCAGAGGAGACAGAGACTCAATGTTATCGCCGGGACCATCAGCCGGCGGCAGCAAACAAGAGGCGGTCCTGCACGCGCTCAGTGGTGACTAATTGAGTGTGACCGCTGGGACACAGGGCTTTGTGCTGCACAGGTGAGCTAATAGAACAGCCCACATGGAGTAATGCGCAGACGATGCCCGCACGCATGGCCGCACACACGTCGCATGTACGCAAGACTCATGAAATATTGTGCGGCTCAAACTGTCTGGCATTGAACCGCGGCATGAATAAATGAATGAGCTGTTGGAGGATCAGCATCCCGCGGCCTTCTGCTGAGATCACCTCGTATTCTCTTGTATGTCGTAAGTCTGTGTAAAATAATTTACCTCAGAGTCTTCAAAGCATCCCAGACGGAAAGTAGGAAATGAACATCAACTGCACTTATGAGATTCGTTTGCTTGAGAGATACTTCACAAATGGTCATTGCCTAGTTTCGGACAAAGAGCAGTTACTGAAAATAAAGTATGGTCAGTGTTAAAAATGGCATGATGCAATAGCCCCTTTCACACATACAGACCTTACCTGGTAAATTGAAGGCAAAATGCCCGCATGCAGTCTTGGATAAACAGACAAATGCCGGTAAATTTGTTTCGGCAATTTGCTGGCAAGGGTACCTGTAACAATCCCGGTAAACTACCGACAAATTGCCCTATGTGAACGCAAAACAAAGATTGTCGGATAAAGCACGCAGAAGTTCAGTACGTGCTGACATAAACGACCGCTCTAAGCCAATAAGAACATCCTGACGAGGGTCGCCAGTCGTTATATAAATTGTCGTTATATATTACGTACTCTTTGCGCGTTCACAGTGGCAGCTGTTTAAAATTTGTCGGCAGGTAATGATGTCACCAAAAATACAAGTATTTTAAAAACGCTGTGTGAATAGTGTTTTACCGGTAAAATGCCGGAATGGCAGTGCTTGACATTCTTTTCCGGCAAAGTCGTTCCGGTCATTCGCAGGCAATGTGTGAAAGGACAATTGTCTGCAGAATATAATTGAGTGGCAGTAGAGAAGAAGGAAAACAGTAGAGGACCTACAATAGAGCCCTGAGGAACACCAAACGAAATTTGAACCAGAGACGTAAAAAAAAAACAAAAAAATCATTCCCAAACTCACAGAAAACCATCAATAGTAACTTACAACGCAAACTGATTTCGAGATTCCGGAGAAGCAATTATACGAATGAGCCTTCGAAATGCTCGGTTTAGTTGCGGTTTGATCTCTTAACAGTCAATATCTGGTGAGATCATCATTTCAGTCAAAAGAAACCAAAAACGGCCATTTCAGGCTTTGTTTTGTAAGAAGCTTCCCCTCTTCATCCTTAAGAAAGTGGCTGGTTTCTCAGCGTAGGGCGCTTGGGTTATTCTGAGCTCTGTTTATGAGCTCGCTGTCTTCTGCTAGACACTGCTGACCTTTAATACCATGAAGAGGCACAATGAGCACCAAGCCCATCATTATTTCCTATTTTTTACACAGACGTTCCTGACCAACAATCACCAGAGCCCACAGATTGTAAACGGCAGCTTGCACCACAAGCGTCCGCAGAATGTGGCTCCGCGAGGTTGGAGACGTCTATACATAGAGTCCAAACACGAAACCTCCGTTCCGCAGAAGCTGGGTTAGATGGAGGGGGAGATGGGAGACGGACTCTGGTTCTGACAGCTGCTAAACAGCACAGGGTGATTGAGTTGGCGGAAGAAGCATATTACGTGACAGCTTGCTGATGAATATTGAATAACGCGTGTAAAGCTACATTAGTGCGGCGCTGACGGTGACATGACAAGAGCATGTCGCACACGCGTCTCCGAGTTCAGATTGTGCGCGTGGATACAGTCAAATACAGTAAAGATGTTCTCGGACACGTGAGACGTCGATGAACGGGTTTTTTTCTGCGTGTTGTGATCAGCCAATGGGGGTTTAGAAACATTGAGACTCACGAGTAGCAGTACTAACAGAATTCGAGCAAACTTTTGTGCAAATGCAAATGATGTCCTAACTACGGCCGTCAAAATTAGCGCGTTAACGCATGCTATTCTTTTTAAATGCGTAATCAACGCGAGATAACACGCTTGCAGTTCTTTTTACTTCTGGTGTGGCGACAAAGCATTGAATAAGAGCAAGAAAGGACTTTTAGTTGCAAAGTGTCACGAAGCGAAAACGTTAATCACCGTCCAGCAAACTATCGAGAATTTAAAAAACAGTGATTTCAACTTTATAAGGAGTATGTGTTTGCATTCTATTCACATTGTTCCTCTACATATTTGCCATGTCTATATCATGGACTTATTTTGGAATCCTTTTGAACATTGAATATATTTATTTTATCCTTATTGATTGTTTTAAAGCTCCTCTGTGTTTTTTCCTGCAAACCAACAGTAATTTTGAGCTTCTTGATGGTTTCTTGCAAGTATGTTGTTAAGAAACAAAGACAATATATTGCACAGAAAGTCAACTTAACTGTAAAGTTAAACTATATAATAAACTATATCTGTTATATAAGTTTACATTTATTTACATTTTACACTTCATTATCCAATATTAGATTAGATTCATCTTTATTGTCATTTGCAAGAACAGCTACGAGGCAACGAAATGCAGTTTGGTCTAACCAGAAGTAGCAAGATGAGTTATAAAGTGCACAATGGTGATACAAATGAAATGTAGAACATATATGTACACATATGAAAGTTGGGTAATAGCTATTGGGGAATATACAGAGGGGTGGTATGCAGTATTAACCACATTATTTAGTCTGGGATTTGCAATACTGTGGTGCAAATGAACATGTAACTAAATATCCAGTAGTGCAAGAGTTAAGTAAAAAGTTGTGTGCAAAGAGCAAAGAAAGTCCAGTGCAGGAGCAGGTCACAAGCTTCAGTTATTTATTTGCGATTAATCGCGATTAATCCGGCTGGACAAGTGCGATTAATCAGTAACAACACAAGGTAGCCATTTCTTCGCTCTGCTGGTTACTTACTAGGGGACTATTAGGTCTATTATGGCTCGGTGGGATAAAAGAATGACAGCCATCAGTCAGGCTTTAATAAGATCCACAATAAAGGGACAATGAGTGACGGGGAGATGGGCCGCTCAGTCACGTCTGGTGGCGTGGTTAATGTCTGCAGGGATTCCAGCTCCGGCCATGTCACGTCTGAAGAGGTCAATCATTCACGGTGACGTGTCACTGCATAAGGAGCTTCTCAAATTTCAAATTCTAATTCTAATTTTATTTGTCACATACAAATTGTACGCGGTGCAACATTCCAGCGTCGTTCCAGCATTCAAACATAGGGATGGGGGAGGTACAACTAAATGTGCAAGGGGTCAAATATAATAAAAAGATAAAGAAGAGAAATGTGATAAAACGTACGGTAAAATGGTATAAAGATTCCAAAATATAAATATTCCATAATGTGCAAAAATAAATACCAAAACGATTAAAAAAAAACAATAGAAATAGAATAAATATTTTGAATAAAATAGAATACAAATTTAGATTGTGTTTTTTTTGCACAATCTATTGTTGTTTTCTCACTGTTGTCTTTTAAATTGTCCCTATTTATTTTTTCTGTTTGATGCTGATGTACAAAAAAATTTCCCCTAGTGATATGAAGATACAATATGAAGTACTAGAATAATAATAATGAAAAATAATGAAAATATGGAATAAAAACACAAAATTTCCAAGATAAAAAAAAAAAGTACAACTGAATAACGCTGAAGTGAGTAGAAGACAAATTCTCAAATGGCTCGGTTTAAAGTGTCCAGTGTAAGGTGACTAAAAGTGACTCTGTGGTCCAGTAAGTGTTGTAAAAGTGACCGGTTAAAAGTGTCCAGTAGCCAGGTAAAGTGAACAGTGTTGATTAAAGTGTAATAAAGCCTGTAATGACGCTGATGCCATCACTGTGAGATATCTCTCTGCTCGGTTCATAGGAAAGTGCCCGACTGTCAGAAGGCATCAGATGAGACGGGGCGGAGGCTTCTCACCCCGGGACCCCCTCAGGCAGGCCTGCTCTGCCCACCTGTCGTCCTGCCCTCCCTGCTTTACACATCAGAAAGAGGCTGTGATGGCATCTCTATGAATTCCAGTGATGAGCGCTCCCATATGTGTCATAAGTACACAAGTACGTTCAAACGACACTGCAAAAAATCCACGGGAAAAAATACGAAAAAAAAAACAAAAAAAAAAAAATGTAATCAAGTAAAATGATCCGCCAATGGTAAGACGGCTTAAAACAAGACAAAAGATGTCATTACATGGTAGATTTGTTCTCGTTGGCTTTGATATAAAAAATTATTATATTATATATAAATTGTTCAATTGAGAAACACCGTGTTCATAAAATAAGAAATTGTCACTTGACATTGCTTGTTTCAGGAAGTTCTGTGTTAAAACATAATGTGTACTTTGAAAAATCTCTCATTTAGTGTAAAATATTGTCAACATTTTTATTAAGAAAATCCAAGTCCTATTTTCTTGAAATAAGCAAAGTCATCTCTCACTCTTAATCCTAACATAATAAATCTGTTATTTTTTTCTTACAAGATAAATTAACCGTCTAATTTCAAGAATTATTAGCTTGTAAAGAATGTATTTTTTGCAGTGTAGTGACTACAGTACGGAAACAGAATGTAAATTTGCAAATAGTTTTTCTCGTGTAGTAATTTATGTAAGCATATGTAGGAACAATTTCAGGCGTTTGTGAATCAGTTAGCTAATATTTAACTGCTTAAGTTAAGTGTCTGACCTACATGCTGCATTTGTTGGTGTTTGGTTAATACAACTAAAAAACGAATCCACACAAGCATCACTCTGCTACGATACAGTTTACTATGTTAATATCATTCTACACTGCAAATTATTAGCAACTTGGTTCAGTTGAATATTTCTTTCCCCTTATTATTATTAAACGGTTTAATGTTTTGACTTTAGCACTAGATTATTTGGGCACTTGATATGTTACATTTTATAAATTATATCATTAAAAAATATATATTTTCTGTAAATTCCGTACAGCATTCTGGTTGTGAGTTCCGTTGCTTTTAAACGTGCTTTATGAATAAACTAACATGCTAAACTATATATACACACACATACAGCCGACTGTGTTTCCACTTGATTTGTCCTTCTGAACTTCCAGCCACCTGAGAAGTTTTCAGCAGATATCGTTTGTTTTACCGTCTAATCCGTGACCTAGTATACTTGCTCCGGTTTTTTGATGGATGAAATCATTACATTTCCTCTCATGTTTTTTTCATGCTACAGAGGAGATTAGTTATTCTGGGATTTAGAGAAATGCAGTGTATGATACATTTTTAATTAAAGCAGCTGTTTAGACTCTTATTTTGAATATTGTACTTGACAAGTAACGTGATGGAGATGAAAAACAAATGAAACTCGTTGTGAGCCTTGGCATTTATATTCCCTGTAAATAGCGTTTTATTTTTTACACACAAATGGCTCTTTTGAATGGACGTTTTTAGAATCGAGAAATTAATTAAACTACTACATAAGTGAAATGTGTGTTATGTTCTATTTCAATGAAATTGTCAAAACGCCCCAGTGTGGAATCAGATTAGTGCCAAAATGAACCATTTCTAAGAAAGAACGAAAATGCTTCACGTTTACGTTGGTTTGTTTTTTTCTTCACACTTTTGTTTAAAACTTTATTGTTCTCTCTAGATTTTTTTGTTTGATTCTTTGACTTCTGGCACTAGCTTCCCCTACTCTGATTGGCTGGTGAGAATGTGATTGACAGCAGTTCACTAGGAAGTGTGGGAGGTGGATAAGTAAATGTGAAGCATTTTCATTATTTCTTAGAAATTGTTTGTTCATTTTGGCACTAATCTGATTCCACACTGGGCCGTTTTGACAATTTCATTAAAAAAGAACATTTTAGAAAACACACATTTCTCGATTCTAAAAATGTCCATTCAAAAGAGCCATGTGTGTGTAAAAATAACGCTATTTACAGGGAATATAAATGCCAACGTTTGATAATTTTGCCACTCTTCTTGAAGTTTTCCTGTTCTTGTCAGGAATGAATCCGCTCGCGATCTCACAACGACAGCGTTGTGTTTTCCTGCCGACTGGAGGTAATTGAATGTTTGTTCACGTTGTCGTGGGGTGCATTAGTGTCGTGGCGTGACACTGTGATACGGGACAGTGACAGATGCCCGGCTCTCGTCCAGCCTCCCTCGAGATGCCATCACGACAGCTCACATTTCCTCCCATCCTCAATCTTTCGCTCAAGTGGCGAGCTGGAACTCCATCCAGTCTTCTTACGCCACACAGACGTGATGTTGTTAAAAAAAAAAAAAAAAAAACGATCCGGCAAAACGATGAGAATTGGCATTTCATTACACAAGTGCGTTCAGACGACAAGGCAAAAAATCCACGCAAAAAAAATAAGAAAATGAAAAAAAAAAAAAAAAAAATGTAATCAAGTAAAATGATCTGCCAGTGGTAAGACGACTTAAAACTAGAAAAATAATGTCATCACATGGTAGATTTGTTCTCGTTGGCTTTAATATAAAAAATTAGCTAGTTTGTTCAATTGAGAAACACTGTGTTCTTAAAACCAGACATTTTCGGAAGTTATGCGTTAAAACACAGTCTTTGAACAATCTCTCGTTTAGTGTAAAATATCATCAAAAATTCCTTTTTTTTTTTCCAAGTCCTATTTTCTTGAAATAAGCAAAGTCATCTCTCACTCTTAATCCTAACATAGTTAATTTATCTTGTAAGAAAAAATAACAAGATTTTTTGTCTAATTTCATGATTGTTTAGCTTGTCAATAATGTCTTTCTTGCGGTGTAGTGACTACAGTACGGAAACAAAATGCAAATTTGCAAATAGTTTTTCTCGCGTATTAATTTATGTAAGAATATGTAGGAACGATTTCAGGCATTTGTCCAACGTTTTTTTTTTTTTTTTTTTTTTTTTAAATCAGACGACAAATGTGTGTGTTTTTTTTTTGTGCATTTTCAGCTCTGGCAAAGGTGTGCACGGGGTATTAGTGTGCTTATCAGTGTGTGTATTAATGTGTGGAGGGAGCGTGCCAACGGGAGACCACAGGTGTGTGCCTGCGCTTCACCCCGCTGAATTCTGGGTAATAACAGGCACGGGTGCACCTGCGTCCTGAGCCGCCCCCTCTCTCTCACCTCTAATGGCCCCTAATCACGGAGCCATCGGGCCCTAATACCCCCGCAGCAGTGCCCTGGCAGCTGCCCCCTCTCCCCTGGCAGAGCTGTCAATCTCCCTTCATCTCCTCTCTGTCCATCACTCACTTCTGAAAGACACCACATCAAAAACCTCCAGAAACTAGGACGGCACGATATTGAAAAAAAGATGCGATGTTGTGATAACGACATTGCTTGTGATATAACATAGTCCAGGGGTGGGCAAACTTTTTGATTCGCGGGCCACTTTGGGTTCTAACAAATGAATCCAAAACGAATGAATAAATCTGAAGCGGAAAAAAAAGTTTCAAAGCAAAACGTGAAGATTTCCGTTTGTTTCTTTTTGCCATCTGATTCTGGACTGATGATGTAAAAATAAACGTTAAAAAATACACTAGAAGAATTATTATTTACGTACATTTGTGTTTATGGTTCCACTTTTTAAAATGTGTTACAAAAATAAATTAAATAAACCTACATAACAGATTAACCGAATTTACGTAAAAAAAGAAAAATCTGACTCGGCAGGCCGGATTAAAACATATAAAGGACCGCATGTGGCCCCCGGGCCGTAGTTTGCCCACTCCTGACATAGTCCCATATAAAAAAAAAAAAAAAAACTACCTAAAAAGTAAAACTACTGATAACTAAAATGATACTAAAATAAACAGGCAATATGTTTTTAATAAAATTGAGCTTAATTTGGTCTACAAACTGTCTAGTAGGAGGCAAACTCAGCAGATATATTAATTTATGATTATTACCAATAGACTTGCAAAGATAAAATGCATCGCTCTGAAACATTACATTTTATTCACATTAAACATTTAACATACAATCATCAAGATCAACATGAGCATCTTTTAAACAAAATGTGTCCTTGCCTTTCCTGCTTTTAAATACAAAAAAATAACGCTAAATATTAAACAAAGTGTTCAGGCCTTATAACCGTACAATCACAACTGTACAATCACCAAGACTGTCTTGAAATTAGCCTCTTTTAAATGAAATACATTCTTGCCTCTTCTCTTTTTTTTAAATAAAATAAACAACACAACAGTTTTATGTCGGATATTTTTCAAACATATCCAGCCATGTTTGTTTACTGCAAATAACCACTTTTGCACTAGGTCAATTAACTTTTGCGATATTTTTAACTGTTTGCGATATGGGTATTGCGCGTTCTATGATCGCGATAACGATATTTTTTCGATATATCGTGCAGCCCTCCCGGAAACACTCAAAGCCAAAGCGAGAACGGACATTTGATGTCACGCACTTCTCCAAGCTTGTTCTTCGGGATGTTATTGCCACCTAATCAAGAAATACGATTCGCTGGCACCATTTAAAAAGCATTAAAGAGAACTGAAGCAACAAACGCAATGGCAGTATTTGGCATGAAGGCCACCCACACACACACACACACACACACACGACTCTCTTCAGTCGAACTTCCTGCAGAAACTACGACACGTTTGGGCCTCGACAGCTTCACAAGCTCTTTACTGCGGTTTGATAATTACAAACAGACAGAACAGTGTGAGAAGGTTCTGGTGGCGCGATCGTCTGCCAATATTTGTTCAGGGGTGTGTGCGCGCTTCGCTCGTGATGCCCACATCACCTGATTATCTACTTCACGTAACACTACTTACTCATCATGGCACGACACTTATGATCGTTAAAATTATAATAAAGATATACAACTGCAGCGATCTGAAAATGTCAGAAGTAATGATGGGCTTCAATGTATTTGATATCTGGACCTTAAATGGGCATTTATTTGATGTTATTTACATTGTAATATTGAGACTACTTACAATGTGCTACAATGTGTAAATGTGCACAAATAAACCATGAGCTAAAGAGAGAGAGTGAGAGAATGGAAAGTTGAACATGAACAACAAATTTAAGAAGATAATAATAGAAAGAGAACAATAATGTATTATTATTATTATTATTATTATTATTATTATTATAAGTGTCTCCATTCTATTATTATATTAAATTACATTCGTATTACATACGCATTACAGCCGACAACATATAATACACGAAAAGCCACAAAGCAATTCAAACAAGAATCAGAAAGGGTTTGATCATATAGTAGAAAAAGTCAGTATCAGTATATTAACGTGATTGTGATCTTCTTCTCTGCCATCCTTGTGTTAACAGCGCGACAGTCACATGACAAACGAAAGAACAAACAAACTATTTTGAACCAATCACAAACGAACTGAAGTGATACAGAGCCTGTAAATGAACAAATCGTCCAATGAGGAGACTCGGTTCATCCAATCACGTAAATATTTGTCTGAAATTATCTTCACCTGAAATGCTGTTTCAAAACTTAAATATGGCCTTAAATTAAACACCATCTTTCACCCTAACATCAAAACTTCTGGATGAACAGAGAATCACAACTCTAGTCCAGCAAACAGTTTTATTTTACTGAAATGTATCACCAATAAAATATAATTTTCAGTTTGTTAAACTCCTTTCAAAAGTATACTCAAGAGAGCGAGAGAGACAGAGAGAGAGAATGAGACAGAGAAAAAGAATGAGAGGGAGAGAGACAGAGAAAAACAATGAGTGGTAGAGAAAGAGA
>MU204278.1:1958996-1969864 GCA_017309775.1 Paedocypris sp. Pulau Singkep | reverse complement strand
AGAGAGAGAGAGAGAGAGAGAGAGAGAGAGAGAGAGAGAGAGAGAGAGAGAGAGAGAGAGAGAGAGAAAGAGAGAGAGAGAGAGAGAGAGAGAGAGAGAGAGAGAGAGAGAGAGAGAGAGAGAGAGAGAGAGAGAGAGAGAGAGAGAGAGAGAGAGAGAGAGAGAGAGAGAGAGAGAGAGAGAGAGAGAGAGAGAGAGAAAGAGAAAGAGAGAGAGAGAGAGAGAGACAGACAGACAGACAGACAGAGATAGAGAGAGAGAGATAGAGAGAGAGAGAGAAAGAGAGAGAGAGAGAGAGAGAGTGACAGAGACAGAGAGGAGGGGGGTCTCGTGTGTATAAAGGTTTTCAGGTTATTGTGTTTGAATTGGTGATGTACAGTCTTACTGATATAAACACGCTCAGCTGATAAGACAGTCTTGTCATTCATTCTAAACGTACCTTCTGCAGCTTCAGGTGTCGAACAAAGTTGGAAGTCGTGGCCTCTTCGACTCGCATGATGTTTTACCAACCGCAACCTCGTTGTTTTTTATAGCCAAACGAAACTATATTTCATTTAGCAAACGGCGCGTTCAGGTCGATGCTTCTTCCCGCCAGTTGGACGTTGTCGAATCAAAACCACCGGGACTTTGATTGGATGTCGCGTCGAATGTGCGCATGCTCTCTGTCACACACGCGCGCACGCGCAGAAACACAGCAGTCCGTGACGACGTAGTTTAATCTTTGCGGTTTTTAAGGCAAGCAAATCGTAAAAGTAAAAGGTTTTTATGTTAAAGTCCAAGTCAGTCGCAAGTCTTTTTATATTATCTCTCCATTTATAATTATGTATATAGTGTGTGTATAACCATGTAATATTAAATGCACACAGTAAAGTATAATACAGTAGCACTGTGTACACACGAATTATTAGTGTATTTTATATCGTTTTTCATTTAGTGTCCAAAAGTGCATGACACAGATGGCCATTAAAATAGTCAACACAGATTTTACTTCACCTCAGAGAGGACCAGATGAGGTGAGAGTAACTGTGTGTGTGGGAGAGAGCAGAAGACGGGGTAAAATGAGAAATACGGAGAGAGGGGAAGATGGAGGAGGAAGAAGAAGAAAGAGAGAGAAAAGGAAAAAAGAAATAAGAATGATTGTTAGCTGGGACTGAGAGAGAGAGAGAGAGAGAGAGAGAGAGAGAGAGAGAGAGAGAGAGAGAGAGAGAGAGAGAGAGAGAGAGAGAGAGAGAGAGAGAGAGAGAGAGAGAGAGAGAGAGAGAGAGAGAGAGAAAGGGGAAGATGGAGGAAGAAGAAGAGAGAGGGAGAAAAGGAAAAAAGAAATAAGGATGGATGAAGTAAGAGAGAGAGAAAGAGAGAGAGAGAGAGAGAGTTGTTAGCTGGGACTAACAGAGAGACGGGAAGATGGAGGAAGAAGAAGAAGAGAAAGGAAAAAAGAAATGGAGATGAAGGGAGACGAGGTGATGACCAGACAATGGGAGAGTAACTATGTGTGTGGGAGAGAGCTGAAGACGGGTTTAAAAAGAGAGATACAGAGAGAGGGGAAGATTGAGGAAGGAGAAGAGAGATAGAGAAAAAGAAAAAAATATATATAGATGGATGAAGAGAGGACTAAGAGAGGAAGATGGACTAGGACTAAAAAGGGGAAGATGGAGGATGATGAAGAGAAGGAAAAAAAGAGAGATGGATCAAGGGAGAAAGAGAGACAAACAGACAGACGGAGGGAGAGAGAGAGAGAGAGAGAGAGAGAGAGCAGTAGAGAGAGAGAGCAGTGGAGAGAGAGAAAGAGAGAGTTATCAGCTGGGACTAGAGCTCATCAGTCAGAAAACAAACTGGTCTGCTCATCCTCTCTGGGTGGTCTGGCTCGGCTGATCTTCATCCAGTAGATGCAGCAGAACTCCAGCCAGACCTGGGTTTATAGCTGCTCCACTACGGCTCCTGACATTCGCACTGGGACTGAAAAATCCTCCGGATAATGACATCCAGTCCTACAACTGGAGGGGAGGAAAGAGTTAAACTAAGCCAATTGAGCGAATAATAACTTCAATTAGGAGATTGAAAGGCTTGTGTGGAATGAAAACCAGAGAGGCGAGCTGAAGGAACGAGAAGAGAAGAGATGTCGCTCTCCGTCCGTAAAGTGTAATAATCACGGGATTATTTCATCAAGAAATTGTTCTTCTATGTCGCTTAGTGTTATTTTTTTTGGGAATAAAAGCTTGTTTTTTGTAAACTTCTAATTAAATTAAAAAGAACTAATGTATGGTTTCAAGTATTGCATTTTTGCATTTTTATTTTACAAAGAACCAAGAGATTTATTGAGCTCCAAATGGAGAAGCACCGAATACTCCATTGCTCATTCCAGTAACACTGTCTCCTTTGTGGTTTATGTGATTTTGTTTCCAAAAAAAAAAATAAGATTATTTGATACTTTCATTTGACTTTGTTCCTAATAACAAAATAACATTGCTCTTTCGTTATTGCGTTTAGCAAACTATACTGGTGGGCTGAGAAGAAAAAAATCAGCATCGAGACCACCCGGTTTTCACATTTTAAAGGCAGCAACATTTTAGTTTCGTGTTTTTTCTGTGTTCTTACAGTTCTTAAACCCCAAAAGGAAAAAAAACATCACACGCAAAATCTTTTATTTCCTTGAATCCACTTTATTTAAACAACGGCATATGAAAAGAAAACCGTCCATACAAACATACATGTAGACGCAAACGATACGTTTCTTATCACTTAGTGATAATGAAAATGCTTTTGATTGACACGGAAAGTAGCAGTTCAGGAGTGGCCATCCCGATTCACATTGTAGGCATTTAGGAGTAGAAAAAAAATGCAAACTTCTCCTTTCTAAAGCAAAGAACCGGAGCTTTGTGCTTAGTCCAGAGGCACTGTGAGAAGACCAGCCGTGTGGTGGTGAAGATCACAGCGGCTTCTCTTCTACAAAAGTCTGGGTCTTTTGGAAATCTGAAACTAAAATCCAAGTGAAATAAAAGCCCAGTTACAGGTGAGAATCAAAATTCACTCTTTTGTTTGAACGTTGCTAATCCTAAAGGCCACACAAACCTTCATCTCCACTGTTAGAGTTGTAACAAAGTAATAAAGGTTTTATCTACCTAGCTGGTATTGAGCGACAGAGTCTTTGTCTCCAGCATCACGTCTCTTCTCAGACAAGTCTCTCCGGGAGTCTGCAGTCTTTCAATGAACAAGATATGATCAACCCCACTTAACCTCGACACCACAGCATGAGAGAGAACCATTACTTTCCCGCCTGGTGAACGAGAAAATGAGGGGAACATGGAGATGCTATGGAGAACTGAAAGGATAGAATGGAAATGAAAGACATGGATAATTGGACGGTGACCTTCACCCGGAGCTCATCAGGGACTCCTGGAATCTTCTTTTTCCTCTCTAGAATCTCCGACAAAGGCAACGAGGAGTCGTAGAAGGACGGTGGTGGTTCCGGTTACAGGTCGAACGCCACAGGAAACAGACGCGTGGACCATCTTTTTGTCATTCATGAAGATAATTTGGAAGGAAGATGATGAGAGACTCATCAGACGTGCTTGTCTCCTGCTGGTCTGGGTTCAGCAGGGTGGTGAGATCTGGAGATGCTTGATGAGTGGTGAGAACGGAAGGTCAGATCTCAAAGCGGAGAAGATGATTGGTAGGTTGAAGAGACAATCACTATCTGGTCATTAAGGACCTTTCGAAACCTGCAGTGTTCCATCGTCTTGCTTCTCTTTTAACGGGCGTCTCTCAGTGATGGCAAGTAGAGAGTGTGTGTCAAATTAACAGATTAACACGGATTTGTTGACCCGGATTAAAAATTATAGTTGAGGACAAACAATTTCTAGCTTCCATCGTAAAAGACTCAAAAACTCAATTTCTCATCAGGAATCACAAGGAGAAATAAATACAAACTGAACAGGATACAGACTCAATCTAAAAAAAACTTTTGGGTTAAGTGGGAAAAAAAGCTTTACTGTTGAATGAACTTTTTATTTATTTTATTTGTTTGTTTGTTTATTTTTTTTATTTTTTTACAATGGACGTACAGCGTTATTTGCACTGGATAATAAATGTCTACTCAAGAATGTATCTGACCACACAAGTCACTGAATCGACAAAGATATATAAAACACAAGTGTAACACATTTATAGCTGAATTGTAAGTAGTGGTAGTTTCCGATCAAAATAGCCACCATAATATCTCAAATTAGAATTTTGTACACTTTAACATTTTTTTTCAACTGTGATTTTATTGTTTGAAATAAATGGACAATTGTATTCCTGAAGGATGTTAACCAGCGACGCCTCAGATGTGTAGAAGGCATGAAAAGCAGCAGATCGGCGACAGTTTGACTGCCTACACCACTCGAGTGAATTATTCAGACTTCTGGACATTTGCTTTGAGGCGTCGACCAGAATCGACACACTTTGTGAGTCCAAGTAGAAAACAGAATGGACCACAATTATCACTGGCTTGAAACTAAAGTATTTAAGGGTTGACACCATTGACGTTTTTCGTACGATCTGTGAGAAAATCTAGTAGCAGCTGATTCTCAGAAAAAGAAATCAGAACCCTGGATCCAAGAGGTGTGATGGTGACATGGAGAGTTTCCAACAGGCGTCCATGTCTCCCATTGTAAAGTCATTTCTACGCTGATCAATACTTCAAACAGAACACGTGCCGACTACTGATTGGCTCAAAACGATTGTCTTTTTTTTTTTTTAATCCACGTTAAGACTCAATTTTCTTGCGTCAATAATCGTAATCTGCCAAGTGCTATTCTCTTTAAAGTACACAATGCTATCAAAACCGGCAGTAAGATGACATGTTTCTCAGGTAACTTCAGTAACTGCTTCTGATTGGCTGCTCTGGCAGTGTTTCTTTCCTTTGTAATGTCTCTGATCGCCAACAGACGCCAAAGCTGATCATAGTCACGGACAGAAAACCGTTAAAAGAACAGCGACAATAACAACAATAATGACAATAGAATTGAGAGTGACAATAGCAATAAATAGTGCTGCGGGAGATGGTGGGTGAGGTGGTTCAGGAGGTTGTTCATGGGCCACCGGAAGAGAAAAGCTTCCACACATTTGCCTGATTGACATTCGCAGTAAAAGGACTTGGGTGGATTTGAAGAGGTACGATTACCTGCATCCTCACCGATATCCATAGAACATTTAGTCCTTCCAACTCTGGAGCTGGACTCGCAGTTCTTTTAAGTGCCAAATAGAGAAAAGTCAGTCTGTAGAAGACTTGCGCACTAGGCAGTGGGATGTGGAGGAATGAAGACGTGCTTTCTTCAACCCTTTGAAACCGCCTGGAATGATGTGGTTGGCTTTTAAAGGAAGGGCACAATCTTGAAGTGCCAGTGGGCAGAGAGCTGACCCTTCAGCGCGCCACATGTGTTTATAGTACGGCTCTTGGGTCGGGTGATGTGTGTTCCCAAGATCTCATCCGCACCTCCACCCCAACCAATAACTCACGTCGTCGAGCACAGCCCTCGGTTGGCACGATGAAGGAGAAGAGAAGATTCCTGATCAGGCAGTTGGCGCTCTAATGGAGGATTGTTGAGTGTAGAGGTGGAGGAAGATGAGCATCTCGTGAAGGAAACGTGAAGCGCTGGCCATCTCCACACTTCCAGACGATTGGTGGAGAAAACTGGCGTGACATTCCGGAAACGGACGGAGTGAAAAACAGAAAAATGTATCTTCCCCAGAGAATGATCTCACGTAGAGTGTGGATGGCCGACACACTTTATACAGCATACAGACAGCAATATTTAATACGACACCTTAATCATGAAGATTTGTCTGGTTGGGGTTTTTGGTCCTTGAAGGACGTTGTGTCTTTAGGTTCCTGTCCTTTACACTTCAGAAGCCTTAAGTGCTCACGCCTTGTATTTTATACCCGCGGCTTTATCTCTGGTATTCTGTTTGATCTCGTGGACTGGATGAGGATCCACTCGGGGAAAGGGAGTTGGGCAAGCCTGAGCCCAGAGTTAGGCCTTTGTCTTTACTGTCATCGTGAGCAGAAGCAGCGGACGCTGTCGAGGAGCAGTTGGTTGCTCCCGTTGATAAACTCTCATGGCCACTGTAGATCTCCTCGTGTCCGTCTTCACTGGACTCTGCGTCTTCTGAGCTGGAGAGCAGCTCCTCATCGCGGTATTCGGCCACGTCCACACCACCACCCTCAGATCCCAGTTCCTTCAGTCGGCCGTGATGCTTGACATGATAGCGCTGGTTCTGGAAGAACTTCACAATGGTGTGTTTTGGAAGATCCAACTGGGCTGAAAGGGTGTGGATGGCTTCTTGGTCAGGGTAAAGACCCACGTCTTGGATGAAGCTCTGTAGGATACCCAGAGCCTCAAGCGAGATCTTGGTGCGGGAACGAGGCTTCTTGGCAACGCTGCTTCCACCTCCGTTGTTGCTCAGAGCCGAGCTGGCTTGAGTGTTCTCCTCAGATCCAGAACTCGGCATGGGCTCTTCTCGGATTGGAGATTGATCTTTCATCGGCTGCACAGGTTGTCTGTGAAGTACCTGTGAAGAGAAAAGCTTTAGTAATAGGACACAGGGACCCGTTGAATTAATCCTACTCTTGGGGAATAATTGAAGAACGGCGGAAAAGTTCAAAGTGTCCTTTCAATGAGTGTCCATTGGGGTTAATGTCCTCATCACACTGAAACGTGCAATCACCTCTGGTGAAAATCCAACTTCTCTGCTCTGGCTATGATTGTTTAACTATGCATATTGTACACGCAGTCCACAAATAAATTATGCATTGAGGCCATCAGGACGACTAACAACATCTGCACATGAAATACCTGCAGGGGCAACAACCAGTGCAAAACTTGACTAGAAATTTACGTCTTCATGAAAAAGAAAATGTGGACCATTTTGGAAATACCGTATTTACACGAATATAAGCACCCCACATATTAAAAGCACCCCCCTAATTTTTCAGGCACAAAATAATTTTTTTTGTTTTTTGTTTTTACATTTCTGGTTCAATATGTTAATATTCTCCTAAATATACTATCTCTTCTTTCTTTAACAAGCCTAACTTGTGACTCGTATAAATTTTATATCGTTTTACTTGAGTGAAGAAAAAGTAAATTCATCTGGTCAGAACTTAATTTCCCAAGAGTCTTTGCATCAGTCAGCGCAGAGCAACTGCGTGAAGCCCGACAAGCTCTCCGTTTATACGACTCCATGTGAGAATCGAAGCGAAGGGATTATTATCTCCTGTCTAGCAGACCCAGCGTTTTGATTGTGTCCGTTTCTTCAATTTTTTAGGTGTTCTTCATTTTCGACTGTTTTGACTCTTTGTGCGATGACACATTGGACCCAGTTGTTCCAAGTTTGTGTGTCTGTGTGTAACTTCACCCGCTGCTTAAATGCACGGCACAGTTTATATGCTGCCCCTAGTGGCCATAGTGACAAACCCACTCGCTTTTCATTTCAAATGAATAAAAACTAAAATAATTAGCACAATTTTTGCCATGATAATCCCGGAAGGCTGCAGTGCTCCGATCTTGGTGGAGGTGCAGTTTGTCACAGCTGAATTATGGGAGTCTGTGGCCTGTCCTGCTGGGTTTATGACCAGGGTGGGGTGTCCCACTGCCTCCACACTGGAATGCTAAGCTATAAATCTGCGGTGCATTAAAATTAAAGGACCTACATAAAGATAATAGTCATGTGCCTCTCTCTCTCTTTGCCATTCTTCTGCTCTCTCTGTCGTTCTCTCCATTCCCTAAATAATACCAGGGTATTTTTTAAATAATATTGAGGGCAGGCCAGACCATAAAATGACTCGGGTTTCTCTTGTGGGGGCTGTTTTACAGCGGCGCTTTACAGGAACTGTGTAGGTTTGTCGTTTTTCGTCTCTGTGTCTCTATAATATATTACTTTCCATGTCTTGGAGGAAAAAACAAACAGAAGCCACAAGAAAGGCAGAGTAAAAGAAATGTGAAGATGTCTGAAGATGGTGAATAATTAGATTGACCACAAGGCATAACAGTGCAAAATACCCTTTAGCCAAGCGAGGAGACCACACACACACACACACACACGTTCACCAACCCATTCATCCTGGAGACGTTTGATGTGCAGTTATGAAACCGTTCAATAGTTGGGTGTGTTTTATTATAGTATATGCAGGAAGCAGAACTGATGCAGGCCTTTCTTCACTGGACTACACTGCAAAAAAAAAAAATTCTTGCCAAGCTAAAACATATTGAAATTAGACAAGTCTTGTTTTTTTTTTCTTAAAAGATAAATTAACTAGGTTAGAATTGAGAGTGAAGGATTATTTAGTTATCTTTTCAAGAAAATAGGTCTTGTTTCAAGTCATCTTGAGTAAAATCTTCTCACCCCATTGGCAGATCATTTTACTTGATATAAGTCTTTTTTTACTCGTTTTGTTTTTTATTTTAGCTAAAAAATCTTGAAATTAGACAATAAGTCTTGTTATTTTCTCTTACAAGAGAATTTAACTATGTTAGGATTAAGAGTGAGAGATGACTTTGCTTGTTTCTAGAAAATAGGACTTGAACTTTCTTGCTTGGAAAAATAAATGCTAATTAATATGATATTTTACACTAAATCGAGACATTTTGCAAAGTAGACAATGTTTCAACTTCCTGAAATGTCAAGTGAAATGTAATTATTTTAAGAATGTTTCTCAATTTAAAAAACTAGCTGCTTTTTTAAATTAAAGCCAATGAGAACAATGAGAACTGAAATGCAGAAACTAGAGTAACAAAGTCTACTGTGTAAAGAGATTTTTTGTCTTGTTACACAGTAGGAAAACTGCAAAAAAAAAATCCACAGCAAAACTTAAGAAAATAAAAAAGAAAATGAGTAAAAAAATGTAATCAAGTAAAATTGTCTGCCAACGGGCTGAGACAGTAAGTGAAGTTAAGCTATAAACTATACCCTAAATTCCCTCCATCATCCACTTCATCTAACCAATTCAACCGCATTAGACAAATATAGACATTTGGCAATTTTTCCCCATCATGCCTTCATGTCATATTTACAAAATAATTCAAAATTCATGCCGTCATTTTCTTTTCTTTTTAATTCATAGCTGCGATGGCCCTGTGAGTTCAGTGCATTAGGAAAACAGGGTTTCTTCTTTAGCTTTAAACACAAATCAAGGCAAATCGTGGTTAAGAAGTATGAAAGAATTATAAAACATAAAAAATTCAGTCGACTCTTAATGAGGCCGGGTTCTCGTGAGGACGGAGGCAGAATTGGGGGAGACGCCATTAACAGGCCGATAAATATGTAATGATGAGATACACACTTTCCCGTTGGTTCGCTTGTGCGTGACTTCACTTTTCTCAGCCATCATTTGCATCTTTGCTCCGGTCTACACATGGTGTCAACAGTACTGTATATACACTCAAGTATATAATGACCACTGCCATCGAGAATTGAAGGGTCAGTGAAGGCCATTACGATGTTTGCCATTCTTCGCCATCTTTTCCATGCCCAGCTCGGGGTCCCAATCCGCATGGCGGGGTGTAGGGGGCACTCCAGTGCACATCGCAGCATCCAATTTAGCAAAAACAAAGGAGAAATTATTCATAAAGAATGTCCTGCCAAATGAGCAGAGGGAGGCACTTAAGACCCGCACACGCATTACACAAGCAGCGGCGCTGACAGGGGAGCGGGTCAGTCCGCCCGAGTGTGGTAAAGAGTGCCAGCGGGTCCCTGAGGTCCAGGTGCCACCCAGGGGCCAAACCAGAGCAGGGTACGCCACCGGATCAAACCAGAGGTGGCCAGATGTTTTGACTGGCGGGCCACATTGGGTTCTATCCAGAGGAGTCAAGT
Source organism: Paedocypris sp. Pulau Singkep (assembly GCA_017309775.1). NCBI lineage: Eukaryota > Metazoa > Chordata > Actinopteri > Cypriniformes > Paedocypris > Paedocypris sp. Pulau Singkep. The sequence continues at coordinate 1,960,012 of MU204278.1, read as the reverse complement.
AACGAAGTAATACTACTTCGTTACCTAACTAAAGTAGAAATTTGGCTTACTTTTACTTTACTAGAGTATTTATTTTTCTGCTTACTTTTGACTTCTATTTTGCAATGTATTGTCTTAGTTTTTTAACCCTCCAAGGTCAAGTCGCACTTTTTTCAAGATAAAACACACACACACACAAAGTCAATTTTGGTCTTACAAACAAGTGTTATCCATCAATTGAAAGTTTGAAGTACATATTTGTTTAGGTTACACTCTAAAAACAGGTGTTTTTTGTAAAAAAAAAAAAAAATTAATAATAATAAAAACAAAAAATAACAAAAATAAAACATAAGCATGTTTTGCCTTCTCTTTGTCAGCTGATCTTAATAAATACTTATCACTCTAACATAAACATACGTCTACATAAAGCTTAAAATGTCTGTTTTTAAAAATAAGTGTTTGCAAGTAAATACAGTGTTGTCTGTTCATCTAATTCATATGAATATAAAACTTCGGCTTTTTGAACAGAGCAAGTTATTTTCAGTTGAAAAGGAACTGTGTCTGTGTCTCTTGCTGAGAGAGGAAAAGTAGGTCAGTGTCACTTAAACACTTTGCGCCTAAGTGATAACACCTGTTCCCAATGACTGTGAGCTGCTGATCTTAATGAGCCGCACCTGGAGATATTCTATTCATTGTACTACCAAACCCAAAGTGAAAGAAAATGCATCTGTGATTAATGGCGTTAAAAATAATTGATGTGATAAAGCACTTAAAATTAATCACGTGCATTAACGCGTTAACTTTGACAGCACTAGTTTATATTCAAAAATACAACTCGCATCACGAACTCCGCTTTGGTGCAAGAACTAGAGGCGCGGACATTTATACTATTTTCAGACTATGGTGATTGCGGAGAGAATGTTAGAACATAAAAAAATACTATTCCATGATTTTTTGCACAAAAAAATATACCCAACAGGTGTTTTAAAAGAGATAAACGGATGAAAAACTAAATATATTTATGATACATACTGCAA
>MU204278.1:1947386-1958896 GCA_017309775.1 Paedocypris sp. Pulau Singkep | reverse complement strand
AGAGAGAGAGAGAGAGAGAGAGAGAGAGAGAGAGAGAGAGAGAGAGAGAGAGAGAGAGAGAGAGACACAGAGTGAGAGAGACAAGAGTTATCAGCTGGGACTAAGACAGAGGAACAGAGGGCGAGATGAAGGAAGAAGAAGAAAGAGAAAGAAAAAAGAAATAGATGGATGAAGGAAGACAAGGTGAGAGTAACTGTGTGTGTGTGTGAGAGAGAGAGCTGAAGACGGGGTTAAAAATAGAGATACAAGAAGAAGAGAGAGAAAGAAAAGAGAAAACAAAAAAAGAAATAAATATGAATGAAGGGAGAAAAAGAGAGAGGGAAAGAGATAGAGAGAGAGAAGAGAGAGAGACAAAGAGTGGGAGAGAAAGAGAGAGAGAGAAGGAGAGAGAGGGAGAGGAAGAGAGTGAGAAGGAGAGAGAGGGAGAGGAAGAGAGAGAGGAGAAGAAGAAAAAGAAGAGAGAGACAAAGAGAGAGAGAGAGAGAGAGAGAGAGAAGAAGAAGAAGAAGAGAGACAAGGAAAGAAAGAGGGAGGGAGAGAAGAAGAAGATGAGAGAGAGAGAGAGAGAGAGAGAGGTTACTAAAAAAAGCCTAAAACCTCACATAAGTGATGAAATGTGTGTGCGAGTGTTTCCTCTCTTCCCGTAATTATTAATATCAGGGCTGTGGTGGCACTGGCTGTCAGGGTGTGTCTTAATGTGGCATTTCCTTCTGCGCCCAAAACACATAAATGACTGTATTTACACACACACACACACACACACACACACACACACACACACACACACACACAGTTAAAGCAGTATTTATTTCAAGCCCATAAAAGAAGAAGGAAAGGCTGCGTGAGCGCGTCACTCTCTTTTTCTCAGCTCACAGATGCGTAACCAAAGTTAATAAACGTTAATAAACAGTGAGAACTACACAACCACTGCTTTACTGGAAACGCGGATTACCAGCAGGTAAATAAGCGAACGTGGATGTATACGCTTACAGGCGACATTAATACTGGAAAAGTCCGTGTCCACGATCTATACGGTAATGACCCTGGCCGGCTGAGGGAAAAGTCCATTTAATCAGTCGCGTGTTAGTTGATATTCAGGATGTGTGTGAGAGCCTCGGCGTGATTAAAGAGCTGGTGCGGGCCGTTTTACTAGACTTTGCCAGGAACACCAGTCTGATTTTAAAGACATCGACACACAGACCCGAGAAGTTCCTCCACCATCTGCAGATCTCGCTCGCATTTATCCCCAGTGTCACCAGAGAGAAGCGAGGGTGTAGAGCGGGGGTGCCCAAACTTTTTGATTCGCGGGCCACATTGGGTTCTAACATTTGACAAAGGGGCCGGATCGGGCTCGGGGGAAAAAATACACATTTTAGGATACACACATTTTTGTGTGTTTTAACATTAAATCGTGTTTATTCCTATTTAAAAATGCATTCAAAAAAAAGAAAAAAAAAAACAGATATAATACTAAAATGGAAATAAAGAGATTTAGCATTTTAACCGCTTTTTAAAATGTGTTCATAAATAAAGCAATAAAAACCTTCATAAGGGAACATTGAAAAAAAAATATATATGGGTTTGATTTAATTTTTTACAAGCTCGGGTGGGCGCGGTGAAACAAACCGTATTCGTTTGAGATCACATGGTGTGTTCACGCGCTGAACTGAATTTGCGATACATTTGTGGTGATTGGATGAAATTGCAAGGTCGCCAATAAATCGCGGGGTTTCGCTGAATTTGCGTGAATTGGCGCGATTGCGAATCCTGGAGGGACTGAGTACTGGCCGCGGGCAGAATTCCATTCACTTTATGAATCAAGTCACGGGCCACTCAAAATTTGATTAACGGCCACATGTGGCCCCCGGGCCGGACTTTGGACATGCCTGGTGTAGATCAGCTCACCTGCGGGTCGGCCGGTAAGTGCAGAACCGTGTGCAGACGTTCGCTGTGATGATGACGGGACTCTTCTTCATACACCAGATCACGGTCGGCCTGCGGCAGACTCAGAAATCTCCGGATGGTGCACAGATTTTCCCATAGAGTCCTGTTCTCCGGACTGGGACTTTCCTTCCAGCGCAGAAGCTCACACAGCCAGCCCTGAGGAAGATAGGAGGAGAAGGAGAAGGAAGATGAGGAGGAGGAGAAGAAGAAGAAAGAGGAGGAGGAGAAGAACAAGATGAAGAAGAACAAGACAAAAGAGAAGAAGGACAAGGAGAAGAAGGAGAAAGAGGAGAAGGAGGAAGAAGAGAAGAAGACGAAAGAGCAGGAGGAGAAGAGGAGGAGAAGGAGGAAGAGAAGAAGAAAGGGAGGGAGAAAGGCAAGAAGAAGAAGAAAGAGAAAGAGAAGAAAGAGGAGAGGGAGAAAAAGAAGGAAAGGAGAAGAAAGAGAAGGAGAATGAGAAGAAAAAGAAGAAGAAGAAGAAGAAGAATCCGAAAGTGGAAGAGAAGGAGGAGGAGAAGAAGAGGAAAAAGATGAACGAGGAGGAGGAGAAGGGGGAGAAGAAGAAGAAGAAGAGAGAGAGGAAGAAGACCATTATTTGTCCCATCAATAAGAAATGTACATTTTACAGCCGCTACCACAAATAGCAAGTAAGTAATACACAATGGTAAACAATAAATAAAGATAAAAAATAAAAAAATAATGGCACATATTGTTGGTATACAAATTAGAATACGAATGGACAAAACAGGTAGAGTAACAGCTGAACATTAGAAGGTCTCGGGGGGAGACGGCAGTAGAGACCCTTGTTTATTGCGCTAGTTGTTCCAAAGCCAAATTTCCTCTATAAATGGAACCCACCAAAATGCTCTGATTAAACTGCACGAGTCGTAAATCCTCCTCTCACACAGCCTGACAAATAGTTTCTGCCATTTTGTCAAGCTACCAAAATCTCCCACCAGCAATAATTACCTGTTTGTCGACTTTACAATTATATTCTACAGTTGAATCGGTCATTTTCCCGCAGGTGTGAGTGAGAGTGTGCATGTGTGTGTCTTGCTCTGTGATTGGTCAGCCACCAATCTAGAGTGTGTGTCCCGCCTCCAGGATCAGAGATTGGCACAAGCAGCCGTAACCAAGAAACAGAGGAGAAAATGGATGGATTTTGTTGCCAGGCAGATTTAAAGTGCGTAATGAAAAATGAAAAAAACAAACAAAAAAAAAAAAAAACGTTAATGACAACCAATCAGATGAGAGAGGAGGATTTTGGGCAGGTAAAATGTTGCAATTTTCATAGAATTATCAAAATTAGCATTTTTTCCAAGCAAGAAAATCCAAGTCCTATTTTCTTGAAATAAGCAGTCTTAATCTTAACGTATAGTTAATTCATCTTGTAAGAAACATTTCAAGATTTTTTCGCTTTTTTGCAGTGTAGTTTATGAGATTATTGTTGATTATGGCTGTTTGTGGGCGGGGCGAGATATCTTCGTTCATGAGGAAGAGTCATGTGACTCGCGACCTTTTACTTTACTTTACTTTACAGTCATTTAGCAGACGCTTTTATCCAAAGCGACTTACATTTCATTACAATTGTTACAATTCAACAAATTCCACAGTCTTAACAGTCTTAACAGTCACATCTCTAGCTGCTGTCGAATACCCGTCTGGTTTGTCTATTAAGCTGCGGCTCTTATGCTAAATTTCTGCATTTATAGATGTTATTTTTTCTTAAGCATAAGTAAGTTTTTGATGCAAAGGTCCAGATTCCTTCAGAGAACTGTCCCAATACTGAAAAGCTGCACTTCATGAGGACCAGAGAGAACACACACTCGTCCTTCCATTGGACAGCAAGTTCAGTGTAAGGCACTTTTCATAGTTACCGCATGTGTGAAAACATGAAGATTGTTGAATTTGATTCATTTGTTGGTTGGTGTTAAGATAACGGCTATGACTACGACCAGTGAGCAAGGAAATATGAGACAGTGGCCAGGAAAAAAAAACCTATAGGACTGTACGGCTCCAGAAGTCCAACATAAGAGCCCGGAAAACAGGGAAGGAAGGGAATAAGAGCGATTGTGCGGAAGAGAGTAAAACGGTGTGAGATTAAGAAGATTGAATTATCTCTGCTAGACTGGTCCAGTCTCTGACACCAGCTGTTGTGCGCAGCCATCCTCCTCCAGCACACACTGGTAATGACCTGAGCATCACATTCTCTCTCTCCGTCTCCCTCAGCTCCTGCTGGCCAGATGCTGCAGATGGATGCGCTCAGCCATGACCCCACACACACACACACACACACACACACACGCAAGCCCGGAACGATAAGACCTGACTGCGTTTGTCAGAAGCACACACACACACACACTTCGCTGACACGTCTCATTCTTGTAAACACTGACTCAGACTCTCACACACACACACACACACACACCTCCACCTGAGCAGTTAAACACTGCGAGAGTGTGAGCATCACCAGCGTCTCCGAGGACGTTACGTGGTCAGAATCGCCGCAGCTGTTTGGCGAGATCGTATTTGACTAAATCCATTATCTCTCTTTTGTCTAAAATCAGACAGGGATAAACACAGGCTGGCGTTTTTATTAGCTACTTGAATTGGCTTATCGTCATGGAATTATTATTTTCATCTTTCTTTAGTGTTAATAACGACATTCGAAACCGGAGAACAAGAGAACCAAAAGTGGCTGAGAAGGAGAAAGACGTGAATATCTTTTTGCGTGAAAGTGTTTTTTTTACTGCCCTGACAAGCTGGACTTTTGCCATTTTTTAAGATAATAAGAAAATAAAATTACATCAATAACAAAGAAAAAAAAAGAAACAATACAACATACTGTATATCTTCCAAAAGTAGCCGGGGAGTTTATTAAAAAAGAAAATATTCAGTATAAAAGAGACCTGTGTCTAATGGAGACAGGCTCTCGTTCAAAAAATTGAATTTTATACTGAACTCTATTTTTTTTTTCATATTATATTAAACATATTATATATACACATATATAATGTATAATATAATGCAATATAATATAATGCATTTGTATTTCCCTTTGCACTATGTATATTTTGTAAATTGTATTTTTCTAGTGTTTCTGTGTGTTTCTCGCCTTCAACATTTTGTCCCCTATTCTAACATATTGTAGTTATTTATATTGGTTATCCAGTGTGTATATTTTACCATTATCTCATCTTTCTTTTGCAACAAACGGAGTAGCAATGCTAATTTTATTGTAACTCTGTGATACACTGACAATAAAAGCATTCTATTCTATTCTATTCTAGCACTGAGGGCAGGCTACTATTGGAGACAGGAATTTAATTGCGTTTACTTTACATTTACTTTACAGTCATTTGGCAGATGCTTTTATCCAAAGCGACTTACAAAAAAGAGGAGCAGTTCATGCCAGGCGTATTTTGTAGACGGGCGTTCTAAAAGAGACAGGCCACTAATAGAAGATATACGGTATATTCTTACATTTTTGTGCAACTTTTTTCAAAACACAGTCTGGTTTTATGAAAGTGTAACTTTGACATTTTTAATCGAGAGCAAATAAAATATTAGCATATAATAAACATGTAAACTAAGCAAGATCTGATAAAGCAGTCACTGTCCAGTTACCTGGCTCTTGTTGGCCGCCACTTTGGCGAACAGCGCCTGAGACACTTTTGCCCGTTTCATTTCCTGCTGGATTTCATCATATATTCCTGAGGTGATGTTGACCAGTGACTCCAGTTTCAGGGGAAGGTCGGGATTAGGACACGACGTCTTTATCTGTTAGAGTAGAAAAATAGTTTATTTTTTAGAAACACAAGTAAATAAAATTGTAATAAAAATGGATGTGAGAGAATGACTGTGTATATTAATAATTATTAGGATAGTAAACAGATAATTAAACTATCCTTATGGATATCCACATCTAATTCTGTATGGGTATCGATTTTAGGATATTTTTCTAGGCAAGCCCATATAAAATAAAAGAATTTTAACTTATACAATTTTTAACTTCTAATATTTACACAGATGTATGTGTATAATCAAGTGAAATATATGTGTGTGTGTGTGTGTGTGTGTGTGTGTGTGTGTGTGTGTGTGTGTGTGTGTGTGTGTGTATTGCACTGGTTTGACAAAGTCCACCTCTAATCATCTGTATGAAATAAACACAAGAAAGTGTATAATGTAACAACGGTCAGGACATTGAGACTGTGAGTAGCAACAGTTGCTAGGGAAACAAAACTCTCCGTAGAACCGTAGAAAAATAAAACAAACGTATGGAGAACCGACTCACTGGTGCCTGTTTCATCTGGTGTGGAATATTAATTACTGTCGATGATGAATTAACAATTTACAATTTCTTCTCAAAATAATTTGAAGAATCATTGAAATAATGTTGTTTACTAGTGTATAAACTTTTCACGGAATATCATAAATACAGATAAGGATTAATGTTCCGTGGCATCAGCCTTACTGTAAAATCCGTTTTTGAGTTACAGGTTATTGACGCTCAAGAGCGTTTGCTGGTTTATTTCAGCGTGTTCTCCTGCAGGCGCAGACAAGCTCTCTCACATTCCCCAGTAAAAGTGATTGTCAAGATAAAAATACACAGACAAAATAATAATGATAATGCACGAGCACATTCCCCACCACCAAAGAACGAGAACTTTGTTCTCCTATCAGAGGATTCCGCTATCTGCATATTTTCATCCACAAAACGTGGTGATCTGGAAGTCCAGGCTGCAGGTTCCAGGCCATTTAATACGAGCAAGTCCAGACAGAGCCGAGCGTGATCCCGAGACTCCGACAAACAGCCATCTACTCCTCCAGCAGAAACACGTGTGACGCTCTTACCGAATTACTGATTTTGGTCTTGTTTTTCCAAATGGACGCCCAAGCATCCGGAGTCAACTGCTCATCGATGCTGCGCTCCCACACCTTCTGCCGAGTCCACGAGAACATATGATCAAATCCGAGCCACTGAACTTGACTGAACCGTGTAGAGCGTGGTGGGTACCTGAGAGAGGCGGACGCCCCCCACACTGGCATTAGTGGTTGGGGGGAGATTGACCGGAGGATTCATACTGCGCTCCCGCTCTTCCTGATAAATACGGTCCCTCTCGCTTTCGGGTAAGTTGAGGAAGTTCTGCATGGCTTTGAGGTTGACCAGCAGAGACTGAGAGGCAGAGCGTGGATCCTCCTCTTTCCTCAAGATCTCCGACAACAGGCCCTGAAACACACGAGAAATACACTCACGGTCAGTCAGAGAGAAGACGAGCGTCCGCTTAGTTCCACAGCGAACAGACGCTCTTCACCTGCATCATACAGGCCTCCACCGAGTCTTAACCCCAGTCAGTAATTAAGCGTCATTTGAGCCGAGGTGACGGGATTGTTCGGCCGGGAAACCTTTACCTCACCCGTACAAAACTTCACACTCAGTTTCATAAAGAAGCACTAACATAAAATTGGCCAATAGTTCGGGTTGGTTTTAGGTTGGGTTTTTACAAGCACTTTTACAAGTCTTCCAACTCTATACAGAATTAACGATTATTTTAAACCAGAAATTGACAGTTTATAAACCATACACAGTATATTAATTTTATTATTTACGTTTATTATTCATTAGTTACTATTAAAACAGCATCATTTCGTCAAATGTACACTACTGTTCCAAAGTTTTTGACTCAAACTTTGAAATGTCCTTGTTTTTGAAAGAAAATAACCTTTTTTTTGTCTATGAAAATAATTTTAGAAGTTTAAAACTTTAAACTCATCAGAAATGCACTCTACATTGCTAATGTGGTGAATAATTATTCTAGCTGTATATGTCTTTTTGAGACATATGACGTTTTTGGTGCAACATCTACACAAGTGTAACGAGGAACATTTCCAGCAACTGTCACTCCAGTGTTTTAATGCTACAATGCTAATGCTAATAGTGTCAGAAGAAATGAAGACGAAACGAAGGCGATTCCATGTGAGAAATTGCCAAGAAACTGAAGATTTGACGTTTGAACACTCGTGCAGTAACAATGTATCAGCTTTGAAGATATGAACGAGGACGCTACGTTTTATTCACATTATTCGGTTTCTGGGACATTTCCGGACCCGTCAAGTGTGAAAAGTGTCGTGTGGTGAGTTTTACGGAGACGTTTCATCACCTGTGTCCGGTTGAAAGCCACGCGGGCAAACACAGCCTGCGAGACACTGGCCCGCTTCAGCTCATCTCTCACTTGCTGGTAGATATCAGAGGAGACTTCCGCAGCCGAGGCGTTGGCTCCAGAGTCTCCCAGGGCACCGGTCTTGCTGGGCCGCGGGATGGGCGGGTGGTTGAGGAACTGCTGGTTAAGAGTCTGCGGGTGCTGATGCAGGAGGCGGCTGACGGCCAGCTGCTGGTTGATGAGGTGAGCCATGGCTAGCTGCTGCCTGACCAGCTGCGGGCTGAGCTGAGGCGAGAGGAGGCCACCAGGAGCCAGGAGAGGCTGCAGGGAGGCGGGCGGAGGAGGAGGCACCTGAGCTCGGAGAGGAGGACTGTGGTGGAGCGGCCCGTGAGATGATGGGGTGGGCGGCCCCGGGGTTAACTGGGGCTGGGACGGGTTCTGAGCTTCCACCGGGCCGCTCTTCACCAGAGAGCCGGAGCTGCTGAGCGGGCCGAGCTGAGCCAGACTGGTCAGGTGTGGTGGTGGACACTGGGCCAGCACACAGAACTCGGCCAGACTGTCCCGTTCCACTGCAGAGAGAGGAGCGGTCCTCCGATGAGCAAACAGTTGAGGAAGGCTAAATACGTCGAGGTCCAGATACTCACCCTTAATTTCCGAGCTGTCCCGCCACAAATACTCTCCTAAAGAACGACAGAAGACGGTTATCGCCCGAATGCAACACAAGTGAGCAGCTTATTTCTCCGCCCGATGGATTCTTCTAGTTTCAAATTATATTTGTCACATCCACAATTATTTTTCAACAACGTGAAGTGAAATGTATTTTGCAATCGTCCAGCATGTTAACACGGGGTGGGGGGGTTCACACAAAACACAAAAATAAAGCACAAAAGCAAAAAAATACAAGAATACAAAAGCAATAAATTACAACAAAAATAGGAGGATAAAATATGAATTAAATACAAGTGATAAAAAATGCGGGGAGAGAAAATAGTTCAAGTTCTGAGCATTTGTAAGGCGCTTTTCACAGTTTTAACTGTCTCAAAGGGCACGTGTGAATATGTGAGAGAATAGTTGCTTTTTATTCATTTGATCGGCTTCGACACACACACACACACACACACATCTGGCAGTGTGGGCAGAGTGTTTAGCTCGGGGAGGCAAGCAGCAGAACTAATGGAGGGGGTTTGGCGAAACTCAACACCACTTATTCTGTCAGTGCGTCTTTCTTCTTTCTCTACTGCGCTCGGGCTTCAGTCCGCACTTTGATCTGTCCTGCTGTGTAATTACATCATTTTTTGAAAAGGGAAAAAGAGGGGGAATTGTCACAGGCATGTGGATGCTAAGAGGCGACGGATCCAGACTTTCTGTCAGAGCAAACAAGGGCTTGGGTTTCCCTGTCGGATGAAGATGCTGAAGTATAATACTCTTCTTACCCTTCACGTCCATACAAATATTCCCTTACCGTTCCAGCTAATGCACAATCAGTAGGTTCCGTCTTTACTGGATCAAACAAACATGTCTGCTAAATGAGGTACCAAGACTTTTCAGTTTGCTGAAAAATGTAAAGACAATAAAAAATAAACCATACCTTTAATTTTTTTGTACTTCTTGTACCATCGACCAAACTCCTGGCACTTTGCGGTCGAGACGTTGGCGTAGTAAGAGCTGTTGACGATGGACGAAATCATGCTCTGCAGAACCAGCCAGAAACGGGACGATTAGAACAAATCGAGCCATGAAAGTGACATGAAAACTGCCGCGGACACGGTAAACACACACAGATGAGCAGAGATTCCAAATCTGAGAGGATAAATCAGACTCATTACGGCGAGAAGCCGGATGAAAGGGACCGGGACAGGCTACAGTGACACACACACAGATGAAGAACCACACACACGTGTCAACCATTGATCAGAGGATAAACTCCACGGAAACACACACACACACACGTCTCAGTTCAGATCTCAGGAACGGAATTTTTTGTACGTTTTTTATTAAGTTCAAGTTTATTTCTATAGCGCTTTTCTATAGCGACCAACGCAAAGTCGCTTTCAACTGAAGAGATTTCGATCATGACATCAAGACTTTCCACACCTGTTCTGTTCTTCTGGAGGATCTCGGACCGTACCTGCGAGAGAGGGCATTCTTTGGCCAAGGTGCTCTGGTTCATCTCCTTCAGCAGATCCTTCAGGGCGTTGCGGACGGTGGCGTGGTTCCACTGCTCGGACGGAAGGTCCTCCAGCTTGGCAAAGCTGTGAAACCATCAGCATTCATCCTTTGATTTCAGTCAAATACGGTCAAATATGATTTCAAAACAGCGCCTCTTATTATGTTCAGGTCAAATTGAGCCGTTTTTAAAATTTAAAAATATTTAAAAAATGCTTTAAGGCATTTTTTCACTTTGAAACTTCTCCTTGGCTTATTTGGTGTAATTATCATAGAAAAAATATATCGATTCAGTTGGCATATTTGTAACACCACGCTACATGTTTATGTTACAAAGATAGCTGTTTGAGTCAAATTAACTCATTGTTTTTTTTATTAGTTTTTTTTTTAAGTTTCAAAATAAAATTACTTAAAAGCATTTTTTTTCCCATTACTTTGAAACTTCTACTTGTCTTACTTTGTGTAATCTACGTATAAACCAAAAATGTTTCAGTTGGCATATTTGTAACGACCGCTGCTTGTTTTTGTTACAACGATAATGTTCGGGTCAATTTGACTCTTCAGACAAAATGAAAAATTTGTTTCTTTGCAACAATGAGACGCAATATACCACTGTCACACACACACACACACACACACACACACACACACACACGCACACTGTTTTCGGGAACGTTTTGGTTTCTGACTCTTATAGGCATAATAAAAGTCCCCCTGGTCAAATTGACCCACGAGCATTATTGATGTGGGGTTAATTAGTTTACAGCACAATAAACCTGAAAGACGCCTAGCAAAAAAGTGAATCATATTTTCTAATATTGCTACAGCTGAGTGTTGATGAGCTGGACACGCCCTCACACACCTCTGGAGCTGGATGCGGAGAGTGACCATGTGATAAACGTCCAGTAACATGTCCGCCACCGTGGCCTCCGGAGCATCTGTCAGGTAGTGGATGGGTAACGGGTTCCAGCGGCCCACCTTAATGATGCCTGCGGAACGTACGGAGACGGAGATATAACACACACCTGACGACAAAACACACACAACACAGCAAGCCCAAGAAGAGACAATTCGGCTTTTTTTAAGGGGCTTTTCAGAGTTTTAACTGTCTCTGTGTGGAATAAAATGTGTGTGTGAAAACTGGAGCTTTAAAAAAATGGCATAAATCTGTGTTAATTTTCGAACATGCGACAGAAGATGTGCTGCTGATCTGATTGGTGGAGATCACACAGTATCTGG
>MU204278.1:1934886-1944886 GCA_017309775.1 Paedocypris sp. Pulau Singkep | reverse complement strand
GTGTGTGTGTGTGTGTGTGTGTGTGTGTGTGTGCGTGTGTGTGGGCACTTCCTATTCCATTTCACAGTATAAACTGTATATCTTGTAAACATCAAAAGTGCAATTTTTTTCATTCATCCTCAACATTTTTGTCAGTTAATCAGTTTTGCTTTAATTTAAAATTTGTATGTTTTATATTGTATATACACCATATAGTATATGCGTGTGTGTACGTATAGAGAAATTACATTTAAAATATAATATATATAATTTATCCATTTACTTTTTATCTAATTAATTTTGATCTAATATCCAACCATGCTTATTTATAAAATAGTTATAATAATTCTTATTAGAATAAATAATTCTTATTATTATTTAGATGACATGAAAAATCATTTAAACTCGTGTTAAAAAAATACATTTTAGCCTTTCATAATCTAAAATAAGCTAAAAATGTTTTTAAAACACTGTTTGCTTATTATACTTTAATTTTTGCTTGTGTATTATTTTTCCCCTCATTGTTATACTCCATCCCAGCTTCGTGTAAAGCACCTTAAATCTATTGTGTTTAATCTGTTATAGAAATACATTTTATTTTACTGTATTTTTACTGTAAATTAAAAAAAAAAATAAAAAATACAATAATTGAAATCAGAGACAGCATTTTACTCCTTGAAAATCATCAAAGCCTGATTTAAGTGATTTAAAAGTCTCTGTTCAGCGTCAAATTGATTCAACAAATGAACAAACACTCATCATTAGCTTTTCAGAAAACAACTCACACGAACCAGGATTGTGAATTCCTAATAAAAAGCGCTTGTATTCCGTTAGTCAGTATGTGCTGGATTATAAAGAGACTGTGGTAATGTCATTAATGAATCATTTTTAACTTAAGAAAGACTCTGTTCCTTGTCATTTTCCTCCCCTGGTGCAAACCATTGTTCCCATTACCACATTAAAATTCTTTCTCCCAGTGCGGCCTTTCATGTGGTCGGCTGGTGGCTTGGCTAAAACGCTAGTGTACCCATCCATACACACTAATAATACACACACACACACACACACACACACACACAATGAACCTCACACACTCTGACAACTGCTCTAGGCTATTTTGCTGAGAACGTTTTCTAGATGCAATGAAAGAAACCAATACTAAAGACTATACTCTGAGTAGTATCCCTACTGGGTTTCCTCTGGGTCTCCGGTTTCTCTCACGGTCAGGAACACATAGGGATATTTTTGATCGTGTGACCTGTAGCTGCTGTGGGACTTTCTGCTACAGTAGCCAGTCATTTCACCGCGGTAATAAGCATCACAGATGGCGTCGCTATCGGGTCACGCGTGAGAGAGACGACATCACGCAGCTTTCATTATTCAGCAGTACAACAAAGGCTTCCTGAAGTGAACATTCCAGCACAGACACAATTCTTACGAAAACGTAGATGTAATTATTTTGCTCACTTGCTACTATTTAAGTCTAATTAAAAATATGGCTTAAAGACCAACATATTATATGGACATATACACGTGTACGTATATATATATACGTATATAAATAAAATACAGATTTATAAAACATATATAAGCTGTATAATTGTATAATAAATATTATTAGAAACCATTTATTTAACTATCTATCTATCTATCTATCTACACACACAAACCATATATTTTGTGTATACACACAGTATGATTGCATGATATATATATATATATATACGTATATATATATACACATACACACATCTATACGTATACATCTACACATGTAAATATATAAGCCTTAATTTCAATAAAAATAACTAGAACTATTCATGGGTCTTGCGCTTAAATTTTAAATTTCCTCTATTATGGCTGTCTGTCAAAACTCTCTAAATATAGTTCATTTCCAGCCAATAGCTAATTATTAGGTCAATTCTAATTCCGGTGAATTAGACGAAGATTACGCGGCGAATGATGGAGTGTCCTGTGACTGACCCTCCGTGTCAGACGTGGCAGCACAACAATGCGCTGGTGTCGTGATCCATCACCACTGTTAATGGTCTGTAGCCCAAAACTACAGGTCTGTCCTTCTCGTTCTATAACAGTATTCAGACCCTTATAATTGAAATAAACAATGTATCCCAGTTAATTACTGGTCAGGCTAATTAAAGCAAGGCAGCGGTGCTGGGAGAGCGCTTTAAATATACCAGCAGAACTATGCAGGACAGCGGGAGAAAATAGATGAGAGTCTGTGTAATTTTGGTTCCGAACCGCAGAGGAAAAAATGTCTCATTTAAGCCAGAAATTATTCATCTAACGTAAACTCCTGCTTTAAAAAACAAAAGGCATTTATTTGAAAAGTGCGCTGTTATTCTCCGTTCATTTATAGAAAAAGAGCAGACCAACCAGCCCGAGTCAGTCTAGTTCTCCAAACCGGATTATCATGTGTAAAGGTTACTGGAGTTTAAGTTTGATCTGCTGGGAGATGAAGGCTTCTCTTCTGAAGAGTCGTATTTCTGACTCCATCAAAGATCTGGGATCAATGTGCGGGACAGACGTGGTTATTTGTCCATTCCAAACATAATGCCACTTCTGTCGTTTTACATACTTGTTTAATTTTACATTTTCGGGGGTTTTTTTGCTACATAAATGGCTTAAAGAATTACAGTGCGGGGAATTGTGAGGTTGTTTCTGCCTTTTTAAAGACCTTTCTGGTCACGTTTGAGGACGCGCTCCTGACCTGTGACTTTTTTTTTATATTTCCATATTTAAAAGGCAGTAGAAAGAAAGAATGTTCTATTTTTTTACGGTATTTTTGATGATGAACTACAAGTTGCAGCCACACACACACACACACACACACACACACACAACCACAGTATTTTCATCGTCTCGGCTTGAACGATGGTTTAATTAAAGTTTTTTAATGTGGCCTTTCAGCTCTTTTTCCCCTGACAGTCCAAATACATCAAAACACATCCCATCGAGTCACAAACCGCTCACAAACCTGAGAATCAACCACAGAAAGTTCTCGAAAGTGCCCAGTGTTACAGGACATGAGATCGTGTGTGTCCAGAAATCAACATCGCGTAATGACGCTTTAAAGTGTTTTACTTACTTTACCGAGCTCAAGTAAACGCTGTAGCCTTCTGGGAGACGATCATGCGAACAACAATAAAGTCCAGCGCTCCACCGGCCCACACGCTTATAAACATTCTCCAAATGTACACACACACACTTAATTTACCACACACATCATGAAGCTTCCACATTCTTCGCATTCACATGTCCTTTGTTCTCCTTTAATGAGATTTTACACCGTCTGTGGCAAAACTCTTTCCTCAACACACAAGCACAAACGTCCCACCCATCACCAGCCGGACCACCTCAGAACCCACTGACATCCACCCATGGACTCTCCTGAGTGAAGTGATCTCAGCAGGAACCATCAGACTCACCGTTGGCTTGGGCGGCGGAGTTGTGCGAGTATCCGAGGGCGAGCAGCGCCGTCTCCACCAGCTGAGTGAAGAGGATGTCCTTCCTCACCAGCACGAACTCCGCGTGCTCCTCGCGACTCTCCTCCGAGATCATCCCTCCATCCAGATGCTCCACCACACAGAAGACTGGGATCATCAGACCTGCCGGGTGAATGGAGACTAATGTAGCACAGACAGAACGTTTGGTGACAAATGTAACTCTTGATCTGTAACTGGACATCTACTGGAGCCTTGATTAGACACATTGTTTCACTCGCTTCTCTTTTTATAAGACACTTTGGATAAAAGCGTCTGCCAAATGACTGTAAAGTAACTTTTTTGTATTAAGTTGCCCAGAGGTGTAAAGTACTTTAGTAAAGTAACAAAGTCCATTTACTCAAGTATGTTTTTGGCTACTTTGTACTTGTACCAAGTATCAGAATATAGAAGCAACTTTTACTCTCTACTCCACTACATTTGTGATGGAGCATCTGTACTTTTCACTCCACTACATTTGAATGGACACCTACCGTTACTCGTTACATTGCGACAAGCCGGCATCGATTTATACCGCGGTAATTTTCTTGGGCGGACGTAATTAAAAAGTTACTTTTTGTCAAGTTATACTACACAGATCTTCCAAGATGTTACCAAGATTAACATGAAAAAACACAGTGACATGACTGTATTTTCGCCTAGTTTTTTGTGTGCAACGTGAATCAATGCGTTTTTTCTTTGCGCCTTAGTCTTTTTTTTACGCCTATATTCAGTGAGAGTAAAATACTTAAGTACTTTAAAAATGGAATACTTTGCAACTTTGACTCAAGTCTTTTTGAAATTGGTGACTTGTTAGTTGTAATGGAGATATTGTACAGTAAGTATCTGTACTTTTACTCAAGTATGTTTGTCGGGTACTCTTTGCACCTCTGCCTCTGAGAGCTGATCAATTAATAAATAAAGTAAAGTGATTCATTAATAAACAATGTAAAGTAATAACGGATTCATCATCGGCATTAGAATAAGACGGAGTCCATCGTTTTCAATTTCTGCTTTCCAGGCTCATGCAAACAGTCCAAGTGGAGAAGTCGGGCCCTCGTCCGCCCTCGGCCTATCAGACTTTATGGCTGGTCTGTGTCAAGGCAGACGAGATATGGCCTGGAGTGGACGAGCGGCGTTTTAATGGCCGGGTCACAGACTGAAGCCAGTTACGGCTCACAGCTCGCCGACTTAACAAGTTAATTTAAGATGTGTTGGATTTGTTAACACTCGAGTTAAAAATGTTCATGATTAACTCACGAAACATGTTCGCGAGCGATCCGGCGGTTCAGAGTCCCGATGCTTAATGGGATTTCAGGACGCAAAGTCTTCCAGGGTTTGTTGAGAAATAATGTCTAATGACGCCTGAGAAACGCGCATCTCACCCAAGTTTCCTGCCGTTCAGCTGGCCTTGACCTAGTCTGGAAGGTTCTAGATCAGGGGCGGGAAAACTTTTTGATTGGCGGGCCACATTGGGTTCTAACATTTGACAAAGAGGCCGGACTAGGCTTCCTGGACAATCGGCTGTCAATCACATTCTCACCAGCCAATCAGAGTAAGGGCCGCCCCCACGTGAAGCTAGTGCCAGAAGTCCAAACGAAAAAAAATAAATGGAGGAAAAAATCTTAAGCGAAGGAAAAAAGTTTCAAACCAAAACGTGAAGATTTTTGTTTGTTATTTTTTGACAGTATAAAAATACATGTTAAAAATACACTAGTACAATTTTTTAGGTAGGTAGGTAGGTATATACTTTATTAATCCCTGAGGAAAATTCTTTTACGTACACTTTGTTTTTGTGGTTCCGCGTTTTAAAATGTGTAGCATAAAAAATAAAATAAACCTTGATAACAGATTAACAGTAAAAAAATTCTGACTTTCATTAAATTTTTTTACAAGTTCGGTGGGCCGGATTAAAACATTTAGCGGGCCGCGTGTGGCCCCCGGGCCTTAGTTTGCCCACCACTGTTAGACGGAAAGCATTCGGAGTTCTGCTAATAAGAGCTGCACGGAACCTTCTCTCCTAATGTATTCACACACACACACACACACACACACACACACACAAATACACTTATGGTACTCCCTAGGCCCCTCAGTTTAATCAGTCAATTCCTATATTTCTATTTCCTTTCCATTAATCACCCGGCCTCCAGTTCAGAATGCTCTTATGGAGTGAATTACAGGCCAAGAGCCGGTGCCAATTCGCGTAAGTGAATTTTCCCCAACAGGGAAATATAACTGTCAACGCGCCGCGGCTCCAGCAGTCAGTCTCTCTCATCCATTAACTCCCATCGCTTCATCCCGTGTGTTCACTCCGTCGCCGACTCTTTGCTGGATCTACAAGTGTGTGTCTAATTGACTTCTTCTGCATTCTTTGCATGTTTGACACTTTTAACCAATCAGGTGCTTTACATTAAACATTCCAGTCTGTTCACCATTATTTGTGTATAGCCATATGTCTCAATCACCAAATATTGTATGTTTATTTTTTATTTATTTCTATTTCAAGGTCAGCGCTGCAGGGGGAGGGACTCTTATTGTATTTGTTAGTATTTTTTCATTTTTCTCCCGGACAGGAAGTGTGTGTACCGGAAGAAAATAAACTAACGTGTAACTTACCAACATAGACGTAGTCCAATGTTACAATTACTATTTTGTTTTGGAGATAAAATTCAAAATGGCGCGTCAAAACATATTAGCAAACTGCAACATGTTTTAATCAAAATTAGTATCGTGTGTGTAGGTTCATGTGTGTGTGTGTGTGGGGGGGGGGGGGTGAGTGTGTGTTCTACTTTTTCAAGTCTCTCAAAAAATCCCAAAAACGTAAAAAAAAAAAAAAAACTCCAGTAAATTCTACTTTGAATTTGACCTACTGTTGTAGACTTGCAAGTCACATATTGGATAAAGCCAAAAAAATACCTAAACGTCTTTACAGATTACTGTACATTTTAAAAAACATGCAAAAAATAAAGACAATACGTATACAATAAATGACAAAACAAAGTGCAATACAAGATTTAAAATGAGCTTTTCCAGTTTGATTTCCGAAAACCTTTTCAATTTCACCAGTGTACGAAAAGCGTGAAAAAAACGACCAGTGTAGAAAAGCGTGTCTAATGCCATTCAATCTTCACACTGAATTTGTGGTGATTTGTTAGGGTCAGTGAAATCAATGCAACCCTTGACACACACACACACACACACACACACACACACACGTCGATCCATAACTGACCGGGGAAATAAATCAGCTTCAGTCAGTGAAGGTGAGCGCACAGAACTAGGAAATTAATTTAAGCAATTGCGATATGGTCAGAAACCCGTCTGATTATGTGTATAGATTATTGAAGTATTCCGTACCACCCAGGGCTCTTTGTGGGGCTCCGTTGAAAGGATTGCGATGCCCAGTGGGGCTGCCGTTGAGCTCCAGGCGGCCCAGTTTGGGTGGAGGCCCGCTGACCTCAGGACTGATGCTCCGCCTCCGCTCAGGACTGTCCCGCACACACGGGCTCTCCCCAGCGCCCCGCTCCATACCCCTCCACACCACCGGGGGCACACCAGCCAGAGGATAAGGACCTGCAACACACCCGTGAGGAAGAAGCATCAGAATCAGAATCAGAAAACTTTATTGGCCAAGTTGCGATGACAACAAGGAATTGGGTTGTCATGGACTGACTCCGTCTTTTCCCCCTCTTTTGCAAATAGAAACATAAATATATAAATAAAATAAAAGAAACAGGAAAAAAGGAAAAAACAATGGCGTGAAATAAAGGAAACATAAATAACGTCATTGCACATTTCTTGCAGCAGTTATTGCACATGGGTCAGACTGTGAGTCCTGTAGAGTTCTTCAGAAGATGAATGATTCAGGACATACAGAAGTATTCTAGATATTTCATTCAGGATTGAGGCTAAAACATCCCTGCTAAACCACACACACACACACACACACACGTCAACCGCAAAGCTCCGGCCTGAAATCAAGGAGTTGGCATCTTATCAACCACATCTGGCCTTGACCTAGTCTGGAAGGTTCTAGATCAGGGGTGGGCAAACTTTTTGATTGGCGGGCCACATTGGGTTCTAACATTTGACAAAGAGGCCGGACTGGGCTTCCTGGTCAAGCGGCTGTCAATCACATTCTCACTAGCCAATCAGAGTAAGGGCCGCCCCCATGTGAAGCTAGTCCCAGAAGTACAAATGGAAAAAAAATGGACAAAAAAAAGTTTCAAACCAAAACGTGACAATTTTTGTTTGCTTATTAGAAATGTAAGTTTGATATTTCTGTGGCATCTGATTCCATAGACTGACAGTATAAAAATATAATAGTACAATTCTTTTACGTACACTTTGTGTTTGTGGTTCCGCTTTTTAAAATGTGTAACATAAAAAAATAAATTAAACCTTGATAACAGAGTAACCGGACACACACACACACACACACACACACACACAGGCGTCTGAAATCAAGGAGTTGGCATCTTATCAAGCACATCAGCAAACAGAGGCGTGCGGCCCGTGTCGTGTTCTGCTCTGGGGTTGATGGGGAATGTAAACTGGGCGAAGGCGTCTGTGTGTTTAGGCAGCGCTAGATGGATGTTTTTTTTTATTTTAAGATGGTAAAAGTCACTTTTGGTCTAAACCAGGGCCATAGATGTCTGCACACTCATCCGTGTGCCAGGGAGATCCACTGGGACCCGATCCAGGGCTCTTTGCGTTCCAGCCAAACCTTTAATATTTGTTCTGTTCATCAGAAGGCGGGCCAGCAGAATCACCCCCCACCCCCGCCCCCGCCCCTTTAGGACTAAATGGAAGCTTGAATTTGCATATTGCTTGCTAAATTCAAATCGTTTGTTTTTATCTTTTATCACTTTAGTTAATAAGTGCTTTTTTTGAATCAGAGATCCAGCACTCGAAACACACACAGACACACACACGAACGCAAAATTGCATTAAACAACATTGCAATTGCATAACACAGACTGTGGAGTGTGAGCTCTGATTGGTTAAAATCTTAAACATGCACTAGAATTGTAACTTTTAATGAAAGATTGTAGCCAAATAAAACTGCCATTTAGAGACTGCAGAGTAGCACTGCCCCTTACACACACACACACACACACACACACACACACTCCTGTTTCATGTGGTTACGTCTGTTATTAACAAATAAACAAACTCACTCGCTCATTTTTTGTCTCATCAACTGAAAAGAATCATTTAGGAGCCTGCGCATTTTCAAAATGAACTATAAATTAAAAACATTAGTCTCAGCGTAATTAAAAACGCAACACTGCTCCAGAAAAATTAAGTGTCTGGATATTTTGGAAGGAAATGGGTGAAATGAGAGAAAGAAAAAAAAACACTTTAAAAGATTTGAAGTGTCTGTGCTTAAAGTATTTAAAGGAAATGTGTTTCTGTGCTGCTGAGGGAGCTGGTGTATGTGTGTGTGTGTGTGTGTGTGTGTGTGTGTGTGTGTGTGTGTGTGTGTGTGTGTGTCTTGCTGTTTCTCTCTCTCACACACACAAAGGAGCATGTGTACAGTCTTTATAATTTAACGATGAGCAGGTTTTAAAGCAAAAAAAAAAACTCTAAATTAAAATATATATATATATATATATTTCATTAATAATGCTCAGAAGAAAAACACTAAAACACTTCATGCAGTTTCTGTTCTTTTTCAGCTCTCCATTAATGAAAAAACAGTGAAAGAATGATGTCACTATGATAAAAGAATAGGAAACGGTCTAAAAACAAAAATACCACTTCTGTGAAAGGTCTTTAAGAACGAGGAAAGATCTGTGATTAATTACCAGCGTGTCTGAGCTTAGACATTAGACATGTTGTCAGAAAAATCACATCTCAGAACCAAATAAATGCCTGCATGTCTGACTTTCTCCTTAAGAAATAGACAAGATAAAGCCACAGATAGACACAATACTTATGTCTTGGCCCTTTTTTGCTTCTGCTCACACATACACACACACACACACACACACACACACACACACATATATATATACATGTATTCATATATATATATATATATATATATATATATATATATATATATGTATGTATATATATATATATATACACACGTATTCATGCGCGCTTTGAGACCGTTAAAACTGTGAAAAGCGCCTTACAAATGCTCAGAACTTCTTCTTCTAATAAATCAGATGCGCACGGTGTCAATGAAAGATCGTCGATGCAGAGCTTCACTCGAGCTGTTCTCTTTTATTCGCGCGCCTCGCTAATGAGCGCAGAGCTGGATGTGATGATCTGAGATGAGAGAGAAAAGCCAGACGAGGGAGTGGAGCAGAACTCTGATCCCCCGAGACTCTAACGGCGACCACCGCGGCTCACCTGCACTTCTGCGTGAGGAGCAGAGAAGTTCTTCCTCACAGAAGTGAGGAGAGTGAGAAGAGTGAGAGAATCACCGCCGCTCGGAGCCTGACGTACGAAAAAGCGAGAAATGTACGGAGTTGGAAGAGAAAAATGTTGGAACGAAAATATAT
>MU204278.1:1900361-1922084 GCA_017309775.1 Paedocypris sp. Pulau Singkep | reverse complement strand
AAAAAAAAAAAAAAAAAAAAAAAAAAAAAAAAAAATATATATATATATATATATATATATATATATATATATATATATATATATATATATATATATATATATATATATATATACATATAAAAAGAATCTACTTGACATTCCACAACCCTCACCATCTTTCTGTTTGTCATCCAGCTGATCTTTGGGGAAGTCGACGTCAAAAGTGACGATGAGAGATCCACGGATGTTGTTGTTGTCGAAGTTGGGAAGGCCCTCGCCTTTCTTCCACACACGAGCTCCAGGTTTGGTGATCTTATCTCTGATAATGTGAACCTACAAGACAACACACAATCAATCCTAACATTTGAAATAACGATTGACAAAAAAAAAAAAGTCTGAAGAAATACCAAGAGCAACATGTGGTATCAAATACTATACAAATAATTTATACATAGACATACAATTTTTCAGACACAACCCCCCCCCCAAAAAAAAAAAAAAAAACTTATTTTAAAACTTGATTTGAAAGGAAAAAAATAAAGAAGTGTCACCTCTGAGCAGATAGACATGTGCTTTTGCATTGCTATTGTGTGTGATGAAATTTTAGGATAGATATTTTATGTTGCACTAATATTTACTCAATCTCACTGAATTCATTTCGCACTGAATTTGTGTTAAGAACATAAAAGGCTTGTAATTTATTTAGTATAATTTTTATGTCTTTATTTAGGCCTAAATGTAATGTTTGTAAGGGATATTGAAACGTATTATGTGGTTTTAAACCACATACTACACACTAAAGTTAAGCTTTAGTATTTAAATCACTTTGTTGTTGGTCGAAAAAAACAATAATCGATAGATTAATCGATAAGAAAATAATCGTTAGTTGCAGCCCTATTTCTCACACTTTCGGACTTTGTTTCTAGCCGTTAGCGCAGATTTATCGGATGTTTCGTCTGTTCCAATAATTATTATTTTTTTTTATGTAATGACTAATGAATAACTTTATGACTTCTTCATTTTGGTTATTGAGCAAATAAAAACCAAGTAAACAGTGACTGCTCCTCACTTAAAATGTGGAAAAATTAGCACTTACATTAAGGCGCATTTTTAAAATCTGCGCTTAAAGTCGCGTGAATACATTATACATAGATGGGTACACACGTCCACCTACCTTGTGACCATCCAGATGTGTAATATCCATCTCAAACCCCACCAGAGCCTCCACCAGAGAGATGGTGACGTTGGTATAAAGATCATCACCACGACGCTCAAACACCGGATGCCTTTACAGAAGCCAACGCGGGAAATATTAACTTTTCTCAGAAAGACAAGAGAGATGGAGGCTCGTGAAGCACGTGACTCTTACTTTAGGACCTTGATGCGGAAGCGAAGATCTCCGGGTTCCCCGTCGACATGCGGCTCTCCTGCACACACACACGGTGAAACCACCATCACGCGCTCACGGCGAATCCTCTCTCCCACCTTCCCCGATGAAGGGATACTCCATCTCGTCCCTCACGCCCTGCTCGATCTCCACCTCCAGCGTCCGCTCTTCGTTCACCAGCCTGAGGGACACACGGGAGAAGTTAGAGACGCTGACCAGACGCAGGCAGACCATCTCACTCACTTGATATTCGGACACTCGTCACAAACCACTTCCTGTGTCATTTGAAAGCGACCGGGTCCCAGCTGCGTCGTTCTCATTTCTTGTCGGCAGTTGCACTTCCGTTTGCCCGGAGCTTCTTTCGCTACTGGTTTGTTCCGTATCACCTGCTCGGGAAGAAAGAAGCAGATTATGTTAGAAAATGTACAAAAGACTTGAGTGAAACAGCAGGAACGTGAGAACGTGTGACACACCTCTACAAAATTCCCAGAATACACCTCCTCTAGAGTCACTTCAAGGTCCAGAACGATGTCGTTCCCTCTGGGAATGTCCCGGCCCGCTGGCTGTCTGTTCCCACCGAACATGAACCCAAAGTCCCCAAAGAAGCTGGAAACGGCAAACACAAGATTTACTCTATACTCAATACAAGTGACAAAATACTTATTAGGCATGACAAAAGTCTAACAAAACGAGTCAGTAGCCTCTTTTCACTCAGCCATGCCGGTAAAACGCAGGAAAAACACCACTAGGACTTTACCAGTAAAGACTGTTCACACAAGCGCTGCCATTCCCGCATTTTACCGGAAAAGAACTATTCACACGGCGCCGGTATTTTCGGTGACATCAAAACATAAACAGTAATTTAAACAGTAATTTTTTTATATGTGGGTGATGTCAGCGTGTACTGAACTTCTGCGTCCTTATTCCGGGAATCTTTGTTGCGCTTTCAATATACCGGGAACGTTACAGGCACCCACGCCGCCATATTCCCGGAACAAATTTCCCGGCATTTGTCTGTTCACACATAAGTGCATATACCGATATTTTGCCGGGAATGTCTGTATGTGTGAAAGGGGCTAATTATTTGATGTGAATCTAAATAAGACATCAGTCGTCAATAACCCTCATCTGTGTGAACACCGCAAGTCTGTTTTACCTAGAAAATATATCTCCATGTGAACTCTGATGTCCCTCTTTCAGGCCTTCTTCTCCATACGCGTCATATTGTTTCCTCTTCTCCTCGTCCGACAGCACCTGCGCTCACAACGCAGCACACATCACCTGTACAGTCAGCTTTCAGTTTTTAAACTAAAGAAATTTGAATTATTTTTTCACCCTGAAATTAATTGGCTTTGGCTCATTTGTTGGGAGGAACATAAATTAAAACCACATTTTCATTGCGCACATATTGTACATCCACCCTACACCTATACATTACATACAAAGTGTTGCCCAACAAACACACACACAAACACAAACAGTAAAACGCTGTGGTAAAACAGGCCGAAAATCCAATGGCGGCTGATGGAGAGGGAAAGTGTTACTTAAATGTAATTTAAAAAAAAAAAAAAGCAAAAGGACAAACATTAACAGTGTTTGACGTTTATTTGTAAATTGAGAATTTAACTTAAAATGGTTTTATTATGCCATTTAAAAAACAAACAAAAACCTTGTGGGTCTATGAACAAATTCACAGAGTAACAAATACTAACACCACACAAGGATTAACTACATTGACCATTGTTCCGTTTCTACTTAGAAGGTTCTTCAGCACCAGCACCTCATCAAAAAAAACCAAACGGCCTTTCAGCCAATCAGAAGCAGCCACACATTTCCACCCGCCAATCAGGACCTACCATCTAACACAAACGCGCTTTTTGCGTCTTGGATGTCGATACATCATTTGACAGACCATAACGACAGCCCATAACAGCGTAAACAAAAATAGAGACGACATAATAAACGTCAAAAAAAAATCATCAGGAGATCCATGAAAAGCAGAACGTGCTGACTTCCGAATGCTCAACAACCGAACCTCATTCATGTTGACAATTTTAAGTCGAAGATGTTCCTCGTCTCGTCGCGATACCAAGCAACACATGTCCTTAATATTGCGACAAGTGCAACGAATAGTGTTTTAAAAATGATGATTAAAGCGGTGAGGAGCGACAGACCTCGTAAGCGGCGCCCAGGTCGGCGAACTTGTCCTGGGCGTCCGGGTCGTCCTGGTTCCGGTCGGGATGGAGCTGCAGCGCCAGCTTCCTGTACGCCTTCTTAATGTCTTTGACGGACGCGGATCTACTGACCCCCAGGATCTTGTAGAAGTCCCTCCTGAAAGATCAAGCGCACTTTAGTGAGTGTGATGATGACGACACGCGCGATCTTCTGTCAGCAGCTGAAGACGCTTCTAAGGGATGACAGAGAAACGACGCTTTAACAGATTCGCGTCTTTTGGTGGAGGGAAAGGCACTGGATAGTAAAGACGCGTTGAACATGATGAATCGGAGCGTAAATGAAAGGCGTTTGAGGTAAAACGCGTGGACCAATCACAGTGGAACATGTGTACCAGCTTCACAAACCCGATCAGAGCCGCTCAGTCCGCTCAGTACTCACCCGGCTAGAACGGCGAATATCAAATATAAAAGCAGAAAACACACACTCGACAGTTTCATTCCTCTAGCAGCCATGGGTCCTTGTTTCTTGAAGAACTCCACTAAACCACCACCACACCGGCTTCTGTGGTGTCTATCAATAACCGTTTCCGGTCACCTTAGTCCCGCCCTTTTATTGTTTTTTTAAAATAAAAGTGTTTTTCAATACAATTCGACAGGCCTCTACTACTCCACTGTAAATTAATCGTTAAACACAAAGACAAACGATACGCGTGATTTTGCTTAAATTGTCTTTTATAACGCACAATTGGGTTTTTTTTTTTACGTTTTTATTCAACTTGCCAAAACCTTTATTTCGTCTTTTCACGCGGAAGTCAAGAACAGTGAGTACTTCCGGTGAGAAATGGCATCACTGGACAGGGTAAAAGTGCTGGTTCTGGGAGATTCTGGTAAGAAACAACTGCGTTTGTCATTCAAAAAGCTCATAATAAATTTAGGAAAGGAAAGTGAAAGCTCATAATAAATTTAAATGTACTCTCCTCTTAAAAGGAGAACGTGTTGTAAAAAAAATGCTTTGTTTGTGTACTGTTCAAAACACAAACACGTATTAATAGTTCAAATTAACAACGTTTTGTTGCATTACGGGTCACTTAAAGTCTCGGTTGCTGTTGGTCTCCAGGCGTCGGGAAGTCTTCTCTGGTCCACCTGCTCTGCCAGAACCAGGCCCTGGGGAACCCGTCCTGGACCGTGGGCTGCTCCGTGGACGTCAGGGTAACGTCACGTGACGTCGTTGTGTGACGTGAAGCAGAACGTGTGCTTGTTTACCACGTCTTCTTCACATGTTTACATGTTAATGGCCAATGTACATTCAGTGTTCAACATTTACACATTACATATTTATCTTTTTAGTTGTCACTAAGAGTTCTAACGTCATGATGCCTTCACTACACCAACAATACTGCTTTTTCTATTTCTGGCTCAATGGGACCTGGAGCCAATTTCCAATCAAATAAGCAAGACACGCCCTGAATCAGTGGCCAACCAATCACAGATCTGGACACGCACACGCACACATTCCCAGTGCTCAACACGCTTCTGAATGTGTGTCTTCAGGTACATGATTACAGAGAAGGCACTCCAGAGGAAAAGACCTACTACATCGAGCTGTGGGACGTGGGCGGGTCGGTGGGCAGTGCCAGCAGTGTCAAGAGCACCAGAGCCGTGTTTTACAACTCTGTCAACGGTCAGAACACGTGGCCAATGCTCTCTATACGCTTGTGTGTTTGCATCATCTGCCGTGTCTGTGCCAGAGGGGTAAAGTACTTGAGTGCACTTTAGGAATTTTTGTAAATGTTTTTTCCCTAATTAGTATTTTTGGCTACTTTGTACTTGACAAAAATTTTGGATGACAAAAAACAAAAAAAAACAAAAAAACTTGTAGCAAAAATACAAGCTACTTTTAAATAGAATAACCTTTATGGTCACTGTGCACATATACAATGTAGGTCATATACATGTACGATGGAATTATAGCAACTTTCTATCCAGTGCAACACGCATTAATAAAGTCTAAAAATAATCCCAATAATACAATATAATACAGACATGGAAATTCACGCAGCCCCAAAAAAGTCACGCAATCAATAAAGTGCAAATACTATTCTCAGTGATTTAATCTCTAAAGAATTGTTTTCAGTTTCTTTACGCGTTCATCGTACTGTTTTTTTGTATCAATTTGTATACATATTGTCTATTTATAAGTGTACTCAAGTACTTTACACCTCTGGTCTTCACTGTACAGGCATCGTTTTAGTTCACGATCTGACCAACAAGAAATCCTCGCAGAACCTGTCTCGCTGGTCGATGGAGGCGCTGAGCAAAGACTCGTCTCCAACAGGGATTATCGTTTCAAACGGGTGAGTTACGACGATCTCACCGATGGCTAGAACATTCACTCATTAACGTCTCCACGCAGCGAGTATGACAGGGAGCAGTTTGCCGAGAACTCGGTTCCTCTCCTGCTCATCGGCACCAAGTTTGACCAGATTCCTGAAAACAAACGAAACGACGTCTTGACTCGCACTGCGTTTCTTTCTGAAGACTTCAACGCGGAGGAGATCAACCTGGTATTTCTCTTCTAGGCAACGTTCTGATGTGATGCACCGTGTGTGGTTTTGAGTTTTATTCCTGTCTGTTTAGGACTGTACTAATGCACGGTATCTAGCTGCCGGATCGTCCAATGCTGTCAAACTAAGTCGGTTTTTTGACAAGGTAATGCTTGTTTAAAATGTTTAACCATGTTTAAAATGTTCAAAATGTATTTTTTTGTACGCTTTTAAGGACACATTTGTCCCACAAAATTGAAATGTAATATAATTGTATAATAAAAATGGTTGAAATTAATTATAGAAATATTAATTGTGCGACTCTTTCAATTTGAGTATTAACAAAGTACATTCACATTTTGATTATTGTTTGATTTATTGACTGCATATTTGCTGCAGGTTATAGAGAAGAGATACTTCACCCGAGACCCCGGACAGGTCAGATTCTCTCTACTTGTATTGAGTTTGTTTTAAAATATTTCTTTTACCATTTATTTAATTACTAAAATGAATTGTGATTATTGATTGCAGATGCAGAGTTTCACCGACAGGAGGCGCTTTAACTTTAAGAGTTTGCACAACGACTGAAGTGATTTACACATACAGTAGCATAATTTTTCTTTACTTGTTTTTGTTAAAGTATAATGATAATATGTGAAATAAGATTCTGTCTTCTTGTTTACTTATTAAAATTAAAAATAAATGTTAAATATTTAATTATTTGCAATGTTTTTCAAGAGGTCATTAAAAAAACCTCGTTTATAAACTCGTTGACATCCTGTCTGTTTAAAATGCAGTAATTGCATTTTTTAGATGTAAGATTTACATTACTTTACACTGCACATTAAAAATGTTTTTAAATAAACCGGCAAACCTTTGAGTTTATTGGCAATTTCTTGTGGTCTACTTTGGTTGTAAATAATTTTTCTTCTGATTTGCATTGTCGTTTTTTGTTTTGGGATGAGCAAAAGAACAAGACAGATGTTGTAAAGGGTTAACTACCTGCTGGTTTGGCGGTTTCCTGCAGCTCTCGCTTTACTGCGGAACGGGGTTTGTGAAAGCACCGACCACAAACATGCCACCGACTGAATTAAACCTGCCGTTTCACACATCCCACACGTCGTACTAAATACATGCTGAAGTCACACACAAAGCAAACTGCAAGAAATGTACAGAAAACAATTGAAAATTCCAGTTTTATAAAGCTGATTGTATACATCTGCAAACATCCAAACCATCTGTTTAATTAACATGGGACAAACGTTTCCCTAACATTTATCGTATTTACGCGAATATAAGCAGCCTTTTTTTTTTTTTTTGCGAATTTTTTTTTGCGAAAGACGTGCTACAGTATAAGCTTTTATTGGCTCAATACTAGAAATAAAGAAACATTAGACACTTCGCGTAAGACACTTAACAGAGACAAAATAACACTGGAAGAAGTAAGATTCAACTAAATATAATTAATATTACAACAAACAGAAACCACAAACCACGACCGGGTAGCTTAGCGCTAACAAACGGGCCCAATGTGTCATTGCAGAAAGAGTCAAAAATCAATGCAAGAAGTAAAAAATCCAAGAAAAAGACACAATCAAAACGCTGGGTCTGCTAAACGGGGGATAATAATCCTTCACTACAATCGTCTTCACACAGCGTCAGATAAACAGAGAGCTCGATGGGCCTCATACAGCTGCTTTGCACATGCGCGGACTAGTGCAAAGGATCTTGGGAAATGATGTTTTGAATCGAGTCATTTTTTTTTTATCAATCATTCAAGTAAAACGATATCAAAATGATACGAGTCACAAGTTAGGTTTGTTAAATAAAGAAAAAAACAGTACTTTTAAGAGAATCTTAACGTAATTTTAACATTTTTTTCTTTTTATATTGTGCCTGAAAAATCAGAGGGTGCTTATATATGCCTAAATACGGTATATTTCTTCAGATCAGCCTAGGTAATTCCTCTGATTCCGTGCGCTTCCGATCTTCTTCTTGATCCAAGGAAGAAAGTAGGAGATTTTCACATAAACCGGAGGATAATCCGTATTCGTACAGTCTTCAGGATAGGTGAAGGTGGCGATGCCCTGAGGTATGGAGTTGCAGACGAGAGGACTTCCCGAATCACCCTGCGTCACAGACCGTGTGTGAAAGAATATTTAATAACTAAAATCTTATTTCTAATATTAAATTTATAACTGAATATAATATTAATCTTATATAAAACGCAGCACAGCCAGACGCCTCTCTGTGTGATTGAAGGCCATTGAATTGTTTTTGATATTCGTGTACGTGACTATATAGAAGTTGTTTTGACTTATTCTTCTCTGTGTATGTGCGGTGAAGATTTCCATACTGGATAATCTGATCCTTACGTAAATTTAAATTATGGTAAACGCCACGTCTCCCTCCAGTCTGTTGTCTTATCAAGACCGAGGACACTGAAGCCTCTCCGAGCTAAATCTGCGTGAAAGTTTAACCAACTAAGAAATCCTGACAGTTGTTTGATTATTTATATCATATTTATTATTACTTTCTTGTTATAATAATAGCAATTTAATTAACACCGACAACCAGACAATCAAATGAATAAAAAGTGATAATTCTTTTACCGATTTACATAATGTGCTTTGAGACAGTTCAAACTGTGAAAAGCTCCTTAAAAATAACTCGAACTCATATTAATTTAGGATTAACCAAAGATAATATTTAAGCTATAAAACTTATATAATTAGTGTTTAATAATGTTGTTCTCATTCTCCTCATGTTGAGACCTCGTGAAGGCCGAACGGAGACCCGTTACGTGTCATTTTGTATCACCATGCCAACGCCATCTATGTTTCGATATGATACCTCGTGCTTCCATCCTCTGACAAATCTGGCATCCTGCTGATAGTCACGCGATATATCACGTCATTTAGGGTATAAAAGATCTGCATTTCCTGACTGTTATCCAGTGATGCACTGAACGGCAAAATAAACGTCTAAAAAAAATAAAATTAACCTCTAACTCTGTGTCATGGATCCTGAGTAAATGCAAACACATCTGACTCTTAAAACTTTTATAAAGCCTCCAAGAATAATGCCTCAGCGTGTGTGTGCCAGCGCAGAGAGCCTGACCTGACAGAAGGCCTGACGCCCGTTAGACGCTCCACACAACATCCTGTCGGGGTGGAAGTAGTGCTGCCATGTCCTCTCACAGCGCCCGCTCTCCTGCAGCCTCAGCACCACCTCCTGCAGAAGCCTGGAGGGTCGGTCTCCATCAGGCCTGGTCGTTCCCCAGCCCGCGATCACACACTTCACGTCGGGTGGCGTCGCCCCGTCTTTCTTGGGCAGTGCCAGCGTCTTCACAAACCTGTTCAGCTCTGCTTTCTTCTCCAGCTGCAGACACGGGGTTCATTTCGTTGATGAAATATTGTCGTCATCGTCTTTGTCAACGACACTTTTTCCACTGACGAAAACGAAACGAGAACTATATACCCAGTCACCACTGCACACTTTAAACGGGACACTTTAAATCATCACTTCAGTCACTTTTTCTGCTTTTGTATTTTTATCTTTTGTATTTTTTTATTCATATTTTATCTGTATATTTATGCCCTATTTCTCTCCCTTAATCTATTTTTTTTTTTATTTTTTATCACTTGTAGTTTATTCATATTTTATCTCTCTCTTTTTATTGTATTTTATTGCTTTTGTATTCTTGTATTTTGTATATATATTTTTTGTATATATCTTACATTTTTTTGTTCCGTCCGCAACCATTTGTTACTTATAAACGTGATGCAATTATAATTAATATTATTTAACTGTATTTATTTTTCTCTTTGTCGAGGTTTCGTTTACAGTATGGGAATAGATTCATTTGGATTGAAAGAAAAGTGAATACAAATAAGTTAAAGCAAAATAAATGTTTCCCCCAAAGATCTTTGTTATATACGTTCATAATAAACTACGTAAGATTATATAGACATAGCAACTTTAGTCAACATTTTGAATATATAGCACTTATATTTTCCTTGACTAAATCTATACTGTAATTTAGTCTACTAAAATGTTGCGGTATAGTCGACTAAAATTAGACCAAGACTAAAAATAATTAAGACGACTAAAATGGGACTAAAACAAAACTGAGTTTTAGTCAAAAGACTACGACTAAAACTAAATAAAAAAAAATCATCGTTATAATAAACACTGGCAGACGAGCATCAACAAACCAGAGTGAGCAGACTGAGCAGCCCAAACCTTCAGGAGCATGATGTCGTAGCTGTGGTTTATTTCTTGTCTCTTCTGGTACATGGGGTGTCGTATGAACTTCTTGACGGGGATTCTCTGCTGGCTGTTCTCCTGCTGGAGGATGTCCTGCGCTCCCAACACCACCTCCATCCGAGCGCGGCTGCACAACGCAACGCTCATGATTATTCATGAACCATCAGCAGTGGCCAGCCAATCAGAGCAGAGCCCCTGTTGTGTTGCTATGGTTACAGAATAATCTCCCGTTAAATAGCCGTTCAACAAGGCATTATTCTAATTCCTATTATTCTTTGTGTTATTATATTGTTACTATTATTATTGTTGTTGTTATTATTGAATTGTAATGACAGAATAATAATAATCATCATCATCATCACAATTGTTGTTATTCTTGTGAATACTCAAAGAAATAGAATAGAATGGAAATACATTGCCATATAATTGGGAGCACTTTTCCGTTTGGTGCAATAAAGAAAATGTAAAATTAAACAATAAAAGTAAAAATATGCACAATGAATAAAATCAAACATAAGTACAACATATCAAAAAATATTAAACTAAATACAACGTTTTCATCAGGTATAAATACAAAACCGTGTTTTGAAAAGTGGTTTGAAAAACGGTACAATGCACATTTGCGGCCACATGCGGTATATTCAGATCAGTGGTTAGGAGAGAAGCTGAAGGTACTTGAAGCAGTGGGCTGATGTTAACACGTAGTCTTCTCGGATCAGCGTCCCTCCACAGCGGTGATGACCTTCCACCTGGAGAGACGCCATGTACGCTCTCGAATGAGCTTTACTCACTTTACCCCCGATGATGCCACTGTCCATCCCAGCTGGAACGTGAGAGGAACACACAGTTAGAACAGAAGATAATACACACCAGCGATTGTGCATGGGGTTCCAGCTTGTTCAGCCAGTCACTGATCAAAGAATTCTTAGGAAAGTTACGTCATCAGGTTGATTAGCCTTATCAGTTATAGGTTCGTATAGGTTAGGTAGGTTAATAAGTATTTGTGTACATTACTGTACCCACTTTCCAACAAAACAATTTTATATCTATCTATATCTATAGGGTTATTTTAAGTTTCGTTTTTATATAAAAAATGTAATAAAGAAAATCTCTATGTATTTTTTGTATTAAAATGTCAGACACCTTTTTAATTATATTTATATATTATTTTTTAAATTATGTTTAATTAAATTAGACTTGATTATATTTCCTAGTTTATACTGTGAGCAAAGAAAGTTCTACAGTTTCTGCAGAACTTAGAGACGTATAACCACTAAAACGTGACGTTTTATTGAACTTCACAGTTAGAGACCCCCCCCTCCCCAAAAAAAAATGGTAAATGATTATTTTGATTTAGGCACAGCTTTAAATTTAAATCTGACCACAACTGTGTGTAGCTAGAAAAACTTCAACATGGACCTTGAAAGTGCTTGAATTTTATCTTTCAGAAAGTTTAGGAACCCTGATATATATCATAAATATAAATATACACACACACACAGATCAGATCTTGAACATTCAAACCACGAAAACGTAAAAAAACGACTTTCTTACCAGTAAAGGCGACATTGAGAAACAGCAGGACGATGAGGAACGACATTGTGACCTGACACACTGAGCTGCGGCTGACTGTGGCTCTGTCGTTCTCTCAGAGCGTGACACAATCTTCCTCCTCCTCCTCCTCACTAGCTACTCGTCCCTCTCTCAGAAAAGCCCGACCTGTGATAACGGTTCTGACTGACTGTGATTGTGAGTGTCACACATCATCAGGTTAGCTTGAGCAGTTTGCTTTCAAAAGTAAAAAAAAAAAAAAACAAGAATACCTCAAAAAAAGTACTTCTAAATTTACCTCATTTACAAAATGACTCATGTTGAAAATAATCAACCAAAAAATTAACAAAGTCCAGTGTAGGAAAGCAACTTGCTATTTAATTTTAACTCAATCTCTTTGTGTTTTGCGTCTCACTCATGTTAATTCCGGATTTCAATCAAATAAAAAAATAGAAACACTTTTGAGCTTTTTGGGTTTCCCTGTCTGTTTATATCAGTTTTACATCGTTTATATTAACTTTTACCACAAAAAAAAAAGTCTGAAATTAAAAAATATATTTTTTTATTTCACATACTGAGCAAATATTACACATTTTACATTTTGCAGTGAATTGATTCAGAAGGCAACATTCCAAAGGATCTTTTGAGCGTCTGTGTGTGTGTGTGTGTGTGTGTGTGTGTGTCCGTCTCCATCACTTCTGGTGCTTCTGGGTCTTGATGAAAGGCTGGTGCAGAACATCATAGAGTCTTCTGGCCTGGACCACGACAAGAAAACATCATTGTCCAACAACACATTCATTTCAGAAGGTTAAAAAGCGACATGGTGGACAATTACACTACACCACTGGCACACGCCACTTTTGGTTATTTGTATTTGCCATTTGCATTATGTATATTTTGTCCTTTGCCATTTTGTCCATTTTTCTCGTGTTCTTTGTTCTTGTATATTGTGTTATATCTAAACCGTTTCTTGCCTTTTGGATTTGCATTTCTTGAATATTTTGGATCAAATTTAATATATTGTAGTTATTTATATTGGTTATTCAGTGTGTATATTTTACCGTTATCTTGTCTTTCTTTTTGCACCAAACGGAGTAGCAATACTAATTTCCTTGTAAGCCTGTGATACAATGACAATAAAGACACTCTACTCAACTGTACACGATTCTACACTACTCTACTGTACTCTACTCTACTGTACACTACTCTACTCTACTGTACATTACTCTACTCTACTCTACTGTACACTACTCTACTCTACTGTACACTACTCTACTCTACTGTACTGTACACTACTCTACTCTACTGTACACTACTCTACTCTACTGTACACTACTCTACTCTACTGTACTGTACACTACTCTACTCTACTGTACACTACTCTACTCTACTCTACTGTACACTACTCTACACTACACCACTCTACACTACACCACTCTACTCTACTGTAGACCACTCTACTGTAGACCACTCTACTGTAGACTACTCTATTCTACTGTACACTATTCTACTCTACTGTACACTACTCTACAAAACTAAGTGTCATAGCCACACACCTTCTGAGGACCAAGTCCTGGACACAAAACCAGCTCCTCCTTGGAAGCATTAATGATTCCCTCCAGAGACTGAGGAGACACGAGGTGGGTTTAGAAAAAACAGATCCTTGCATTATTGCTCTAAGCGGCTGACGGAGCGCTCACGGAGAAGGTGGAGAGGAGGGTCACCGCATCGGTCTTATTCACGGACTTCACTGTGGTCAAGCAATCTGTAATCTGAGCAGAAGCAGCAGAGATGAATGAGACAGTGAAGGAACGCTGAGCAGTCGTCCATCTTGCCTGGGAGAGGTAATTTTTCTGCACGTGCTCCTTCAGAAGATCTGCAGGTTTCTTCTCGTAGGACTTGTAGGTCTCCAGATAGCGACCTGCTTCTTCAGGGCTGTTTTAGGAGACATGGATGTGACAGCAAAACTGCTTAATTTGGGGTTGTGGAGCAAGTGTGAAGCCACACGAGGCGTCACTAACCTCCAGGCCAGGATGAGCGTGCAGTCGGCCATGATGCAAACCCGGGCGAGGTCCTTCAGAGCGTGATGAGGGTCTTTCTGAAGCACAGACATGACGGCTGAAGACCCCCGTGAGCAGTCTCAGGAGCCGCGTCACTCACCACATCCACCTGGACCAGTAAAACCCTGAGGGTGAAACTGTGTCCCAGCTGCTTCAGACGCTCGTGGATGTAGTTCGGGTTTAGATGGTGGTAACGGACGCTGGAACAGGAAGATGGAGAGAGAACAAACAAACAGATCAGAATCAGACAAGGATCAGAAATCAATCAGGTGACTGTTTTGCTGAGATGTATTAACTTCAAGAGTACCTGAATACTTGAGTAAAATCACAAACACCTTACTGTAAAAAAAAATCCTACATTTCAAGTCACCAATTCCAAGAAGACTTGAGTAAAAGTCGTTAAGTGTCCAATAAAAAAATAATAAATAAAATAAATAAAAGAGTAATTTACTTGCACTGAATTTAGGCCAAAAAAAAAAAACGCCAAGAAATGTGAAAAACAAGAACGTATTTATGAGGTTTGATTTCCTGATATAGAAAAAAAAAATTAATGTTTCCAAATGGCGGAAAAAATAGGATTCAAATTCAAATATGCAAAAATAGCAACTGATAATTGACGTGATTGAGCTGATAAACAGTATCTAGAGTCTTCAGCATCCAGCAGATGGCGATATCACCTCATCTACCCAAGAAATTAACCGCATTAAAGAGAAAGAGATGCGACTTGTCACACACAATCACAATGTAACGAGTAACAATAAGTCTCCATTCAAATGTAGCGGAGTAAAGATACAGATACTCACTAATGTAGTCAAGTAGAGAGTAAAAGTTACTCAAGTACAAGTACAAAGTAGAATCGAGAATCGAGATTGCAATCTTTAACGATTAATCATGCAGCTCTACTACACATTATAGAACTATATCTGTAGATGGAACATTACAAAAGAAGAAGTGTAATGTTTTGACTCATGGGGTTTTGTGGTCTTCTGAAAGGAACGAAGACTGGTCAGATTGAACAGACACTTCTTCATCACTGCTGAGGTGGTTTCACACATTCACACGTCAAGATATGATTCTCCCCGTGAACACACAGAGATTACAGCAGTAAATCTGCTCAACACAGACGCACCTGAGGAACAGTCCACACGTCGTCCGGCCCAGAACATAGTCCGGAACGATTTCTCCAAACTCCCACGGAACGTTCCTCACAAACTTCAGGACGGGGTTTCCTCTCTGAAAGAACGCAGACAAGGCGTTTCACTGTGGCAGACCTTGATAATCTGATAGTCTGGTCTTATTTTGTTACATTTTTGCTCAATTCTTGCGTAATTATCTATTTTTCAATTGATTTGTCTTCCTTTGAAGTTGGCATTACTGTGTGTTGCTGACGGATACTGTGCATTTCCTGTGATTGATGAAGTAATTAAGCATCTTATTGTCAATTACTCCATCTACTGACCCATTGATAAAAGGACACTTTATTTGTAATTTTTTACCAACAGTTTTTGGATATGTACCATCTTGTATTTCAGGTTTATTTTGTTGGACACTTTATTTTTATAGAGTTACTTTACTGAGACACTAGAACCCCCCCCCCACACACACATACAGATGTTGTACTTTGTATTTAAAAAAAAAAATCGAATCAAATTCAAATTTCAAAACATTCAAACATGTAATGAAACACATTTTCTGATTGTCCAGCATTTAAACATGGGGGTGCATTCGAGAAAGAGGATAAGCGAGCAAAGTATAAAGATAAAAAATATGACTAAAATACAAAAAAGTGACTCAAAAATGTGATCCATGTAAAGTGTCTAGTTTAAAGTGTCCAGTTTCCATTTGTATAGTTGTTGTAATTTAGTTATATTTATTGGTCTATCCATCACTCCTGGACACTGTAAATCACCGAGTGAGATTAATAAAGGATCCGTCTGTCTGTAATAAACGGAGCGATGCATTAAACCCACCTGCCGAGGACTGACAATGATGCTGTTCCCGGAGCCGAGGAGATGAGGCGGAACAGAGCAGCTCTCAGAACCCGCTGCTTCGTTCTTCTGCTCATCTGTTGAAGCTTGAGGACCAGACGACTCTTCCCCAGGCTCCGTGGAGGACTTCATCCCAGCCTGGGCATCGGCCACGCTTCCGCTGCTCTGTCCCGTCTCTTCACGAGTCTGGACGGCAGATTTACTGTTCTCTGCGTGAACATCTCGGCTTTTCTTCTGGACAATGAACTGAGCGTAAGACAGCGGCTGTGCAGCTCCGGAAGCCTGGGCAGATTCCACCTGTCCCGCTTTGGCTTTGAAAAGGGACGGCACCTGTCGGAATATCAGGAATCTGGGTATTTACAATCATAGTCAGTTTAATATGTTCATTTTATGGATTATTTTACTGACTATTTATCCTATTAAATCAGAATACAAGGAACAGCATTACAACAAGGAATTGAGTTTGGTCTGACTCCGTCTTTTCCCTCTGTAACATATATTAAAAAATTTCCCCTAGTGGGATAAATAAAGTCTTCATTCATTAGCAGAGTTATATTAAATATATATTAAATAAACCACAGTCAAAATCCATAACGGAAATTTACGTTATTGACTTTTTTTTGTCAGTGATTCGTGGCAATACAAATACATTATTAAATCAAATGGAGTCAATTTAAACCGTTTGGTACATGCAATATCTCTGTGGTTTTTAGCTTTTTAAGCTTTAAGATTTAATATTTCAACAGCTTTAAACGGTTTTCAGATTTCAACATCGGAATTATTTGTAAATTTGTAACGCAAAATGAAATCGCAAAAACACAGAAACGCCGCACGTTAAAAAAAACGTAAATATCAGACTTTTTCGCAGTCAAGGAAAAGGAATTTTTGCGAGATTTCGGTTTAAATTGCGAGGCATTCCGAGGCAAGAACGAAAACGAAAAGCAGGTTTGCAGTTTAAAACCACAATAACACATTAACTAGCGCGGGATTCTCAACCGGAACAAATGCAGGGTACATGCAATAAAGTGAAGATAAAATAAACGCACCG
Source organism: Paedocypris sp. Pulau Singkep (assembly GCA_017309775.1). Lineage (NCBI taxonomy): Eukaryota > Metazoa > Chordata > Actinopteri > Cypriniformes > Paedocypris > Paedocypris sp. Pulau Singkep. Next base: position 1,905,085 of record MU204278.1, on the reverse strand, counting down.
GACTTCTTTGCTTGGTGAAAGCCGAGTCGTCCAAATTAATGTTAAATTTCTTTTTCTCCATCAGTTTTCCAAAGCATCAACCAAACAAATGAATCCATCCGGCGCCATTGCATCGAATCAGACAAGATGAATCAAAAACCGAGACGTCGTTCGGACGTGTGGTATTTACTCCTAGCGGCCAATAGATGGCGACAAAGTACATGTGAATTTCATGACGCAACAGGCAGGTTGGATTATTCACGATCACGAACAACAACAAAAGAAGTACAATTATACACTAAATCTAATAAGTCCACAGTTTTTGGACACTTTAAAATATATAAAAATGATAATAATAATAATAATAATAATAATAATAATAAAGTTTCTGAAAGTTTCTGATTCTGATCATCTTTTCACCACCATCAATATTTTGAGTCAATTTAACGTGTATAAATCACAAGGAGCTGCAGCCAATCACAGCAGCTCTGGGCCTGGAGGCGGGACACATAAACTGGATTCGTGGACAACCTATCACAGGGCGGGACACACCCTGTCAATTTTTCAGAATCTCTAATTATGAGTAACCGGAGACCCGGTGGAAACCCACGCAAGCACGAGGAGAACATGCCAGCTCGAATCTTGAATCTGATGGGTCTATCTCTCTGTGAGCACTCCACTTTTAATTGCATAACGCCCAATTATATAGTCTTATCTGGGACTCGAACCCACTGGCTCCGCCCACTGAGACGCAGATGCATCCAATCGTTGCGTTTTGTGTCATTTAATATGTGTGATGTTCATTAGTGACTCCGCGCATCAACAGAAGGATTGTTTAGGCCGATCACACACACGGAACATCATGTTCCGCGCTCGTGTTGTTTGAGTTTATCCAATTAAGAAGGCCAGATTCTGAAGGACAGCTGTGTGTCGCCCGTTTGTCCCGGTCAGTGTTTGGGACGTCCTGCCACTGTGCCACCACGCCGAGGGTCCCACAAACAGATGGAGCTGTTGGTGCCCCCGAAAGATGCTGGCAACCCACCAGTGTGTGTCAGTCACATACTAGACACCGACTCGTCATCATCTTCATCTTCATCTTAAGTGATATGTCCAGTGTGGGAGTGTCCCGCGGTGCGCAGCCGCACTAAAGGTAAAGACTTCAGGCCAATTAGCTGCTCCGCGGGTGAAGCCTTCATCTTCATTCTCATCTTCACGTTCAGTCTTAATTATTCGTTAATCATTAATATTTAGGTGCACATGTGCGGGCCAACATTGTCTTCAGTTAATAATACAATTCATTTATTTTCAAATTATTTATTTCTTTCATTTCATTTAATAATTGTTGGTAATAATTATAATGGTGTTAAAGTAAAAAGTTTTTTTTTATATTTTGTTAGTTTTTATATTGTATAGTGTAAATATTAAGAATTATAAGTACTATAATTACAGTATAAGTACTCTCTCTCTCTTTCTCTATTTCTCTCTGTCTCTCTTGTTGTCTCTCTCATTCTCTCTCTCTCGTCTCTCTCATCTCTCTCTCTCTCTTCTTTCTCTCTATCTCTCTCTCTCTCTGTCACCCCTCTCTCTTCTCTCTCTCTCTCTCTCTCTCTCTCTCTCTCGCAGTTTCTCTCTCTCTTCATTCTATCTTCTTTCTCTCTCTTTCTGTCTGTCCCTCTCACCCCCCCTCTCATTCTTTCTCTCTCTCTCTCTCTCTCTCTCTCTCTCTTTTTCTGTCTATCTCTCTCTCTCTCTCTCTATTCTGTCTCTGTCTCTCTAACCCCTCTCTCTCTCTTCTTTCTCTCTCTCTGTTTCTCTCCCTCTCTCTTTCTCTCTCTGTCTGTCTCTGTCTCTCTCTCTCTCTCTCTCTCTCTCTTCTTTCTCTCTCTCTGTTTCTCTCCCTCTCTCTTTCTCTCTCTGTCTGTCTCCGTTTCTCTCTCTCACCCCCCCCCCCCACACGTTGGCAGTGAGCCTGGCTTTGACTGCAGTAAGGGCCTCCTCCAGACCTCTGGCCCCTCCCTCCGCTCTCTCCTCCCCTCCCCTCCCCTCTCAGACCGCATGCGGAGCGGCTGTGTAGAGCTGTCAGACCCCGGCTGTGTGTGTGTGTGTGTGTGTGTGTGTGTGTGTGTCGGGGCAGAGGGCTAACGGTCGGGTCCATGGTGGCTGCTTATCTGCCCTGCCATCGTGGGCTGTGTAGGAGGACAGATTGGCCTTCCAGCTGTCCGACTGAAGGACTCGCTAGACCCCTGACTGAGGAGACCACATGCCCGCTCCGCAGCTCATACATACGCATCTCACAAGCACATTCCCTGATACGGGCACATACCACGTCACCCTAGAACATATGCCATTCAGCATCACACTGGCTGGAGCATCCCGTGCCAAACGTGACAAACTCCCTCTTACCCATGAGCCCTCTCACCCATTGTTTTACCAAGGATGTCGTTTATTTATTGTGCCACTGAAGGATTTATTAGTATTTTGTTTTTATATGTAATAGGATTATTACTGCATGTTGCACAGTATGGAAAGATTCTGTCATTTCATTGTACATGTGAATAACTTAAATCAAATCACATGTATTGTCACATACACTTTATTTGTAGTTTTTTATTATTTTTTTTATTTTTATTTTTTTTTTTCAAACAATTTCCAAAATAAAGGAAGGGTTTTAGAGTTAAAAAGTTCAAATCAAATCACATTTATTGTCACATACACTTTATTTATTTATTTATTTATTTTCAAACAATTTCCAAAAGAAATTTATAGTTTTAGAATTAAAAAGTTAAAGGATGACGTTTTTTTTATTGTGCCACTGAAGGATTTATTAGTATTAGTATTATTACTTTGTTGCACTGTATAGAAATATGCTATAATTTCATTGTACATGTGTATAACTCAAATCAAGTCACATTTATTGCCACATACACTTTATTTGTAGTTTTTTTTTCAAGCAGCCTAATTTTTCAGATAACTTACATTGTATATGTGCACATTGACAATAAAGGCAAAAGACAAACACATTTTATACAACGTATAAACTCAAGTTTATGAGCTTGTATTTTTCAAGATACTGTCAATGAATTGTGTCAAAAAAATATACACTTTTTTAATATTTGTTTATACCACTGTTCAATGAGAAATAATTTATCATTGTGTGATTCAGTTCATTTTGACAATTTCACAACATGAATATTATTTTGACTAAAGAATACAATTATTCTTTCAGTTATTTTGAGAAGGCAGACTAGTTCAAGGAAGGTTTTAAACTTTAACAGTATCTTACCAACGGTCATACAGTGATAATAATGTTTACGGATTTCGATTACGCCACATCGCTCCCCGTGTCCCCATATCACCAGAATTCCCAGTCTGGCTCGTCTCTTTCCTCACACTGATCCTAATCCGCGAAGCAGCAATTCCCCAAACTGCCTGTTAGCTACAATATCAAAGCTGGTGTTTATTGGCCCCTGATGGTTTCCTGTTGTAAATATGTCTACACGGAGAAAAGCAGGTGGAAAGATGGTAGAACTGAACACAAATTCAGCGGCCGGAGGATTCAGCTTTAAGCTCCTCACGAAGGTGGATGAAGGTGCGATGCAAAGATGGGTTGAGATGTTGGTGTTCACTTTGGTGTGTGTGTGTGTGTGTGTGTGTGTGTGTGTGTGGCCCATGGGACGGGCTGGCCGTCTGTGTGTTGTCTGTGTACAGTCTGTTCTCGGAGCAATTCCTTATGAGCACAATTAACCAGAGGAAGAGTGTCGTGCTCACGAGGACGGAAAGAACAGTCAAGGAAGAGAAGAAGACGGAGAGCGAGACAGGTGGGTCCAGGTGTTGAGATAACTAGGACACCATTAGGAAAGACAGTGAAAATAATGAGAAAACAATCCAATCTCCAGTGAGAAGGAGTTAGTGAGAGCCGAGCCCAGTGGACCATCGAGGATGACCGTGATTTACAAAAAAGGCGCGGCCTCGAGTCTCATTCAGACGGGCTTCTCGGAAGTTATAAGCTTCAGAGGTGTAAAACTAACTTCTGTAAATCTGTAGTGATGAAAAATAGTCCTACACTGTTTTCTAATAAATGAGTAAAAAATCAATTGATTAATTACTGTAGTTAATAATATGAAATAGTGCTCTTAATATCAGCCCTTTTGTTATAAAATCCAGCTTCAACAATCTTATAATAATAATAATAACAACAACAACAACCGTAATATCTTTCTATTAGTCAGCAATATTAGTGAGCAGTTGTCATGTTACAAGTTTTTACACGACAGATATTTTGATAATATAGAAAGTTTCAATTTATTAGCTCATTTTCTGTGACATGGGCCTTATGTTGCTTATTAATATATTAACTGTAACGTTTCAGGTAATAAATTAATATGTATGTGTGTGACCTAATGAACAAGCTGTGAAACATCAAGACGCGCGAGTTTAACCTGGAGAAGCGTCAGACATTTCAATTCTCTCTCTCTCTCTCTCTCTCTCTGTCTGTCTCTCTTTCTCTTTCTCTCTGTCTCTCTCTCTCACTCACTTACTCACTCACTCACTCTCTCTCTCTGTCTCTCTCTCTCTCACTGTCTGTCACTCTCTCTGTCTCTCTCTCTCTTTCTCTCTCTCTCTCTCTCTCTCTCTCTCTCTGTCTGTCTGTCTCTCTCACTTTCTGTCACTCTCCCTGTGTTTCTCAATCTCCCTGTGTTTCTCTCTCTCTCTCTCTCTCTCTCTCTCTCTCTCTTTCTCTCTCT
>MU204278.1:1879866-1897182 GCA_017309775.1 Paedocypris sp. Pulau Singkep | reverse complement strand
GAAAGTCACATTCGTAAACTTCATAAATGAAACATGCAATATTTAAATGCAAACAGTATTTAAGCCTTAAATACTGTTTGCATTTACACTAACATTTCGATTAATGAGGTTGTAGCGATAGGTAACGGATAACACCTGTTTTCCGTTCTTAACAAGATTCTGTCCGTCTCAGTGATTCCGCGTTCTACTCCGATGGAAAGATCGTCCGCTGAATTGCAGCAAAAAAAAAATTTTTTTTTTTTTTTTTTTCCCAATTTTTTTTCCAAACAATTCAGCGGGCCTGATCGAACCTACTTGCGGGCCGGTTCCGGCCCGCGGGCCGTATGTTTGACACCCCTGGTCTAAAGGCATTGTGGGAAATGTAGTTTTTGGTCAACGCATGCTCTTAATTTGTTTTTTGTTATTTATTTTAGACACTCAAAACTTTTAAGCTCTCGCGGGCCACATGAAATTACATGGCGGGCCACATCTGGCCCCCGGGCCTTGAGTTAGACACGTGTGTTCCAGATGTTGATTTAAAACATAATTTCAAAAACATCAAACAAATATAATTAATCTCTAGTAAGAAACATTACGATCATCAAGGCACAATTTAAATTTTCTTGCGTAATTGAGTGTAGCAATATATTACACAACAACAATTGTGTGAAACGATAAAGTCCCCAAACTGTCATTTTTGTCGCTTCAAAACGTTCAACACTTTGTATCTCTATCAAAACTTTACGGAACGTTTCAAGAAAGAGGCAGGTGGGATTCCGTTGCCAAGGTGACGCGCGCGTGTGTGTGTGTGTATGTGTGTGTGATTCGTCCCTTTACAGCCCGTCCACAGCTGTGTGTGAGAGAGAACCTGCTGGAAAAGACACACACACTCACCAAGACACCAATAAAGAGCATCTTAGTGAAAGACGGCTCCATACGCTGTGAGGACGGACAGAGGCGCTCTCTCTTCTTCTGCGTCTCCGCACACACACTGGCGTCTCTCTTCTCGAATAGCTTTTCAATACTCTACTGTCACGCCGCTGTATGGGGAGCAGATCGTATTGTGCCGGGGTGAGACGCACACACCGAGACGGAGGGTGTGTGTGTGTGTGTGTGTGAGAGAGAGAGAGAGAGAGAAAGGAACCACGTGGCCCTCCATGATATCACTGCAGGGAGAAGAGACGCCAGCCATTGTGATAAACTGTTGGCACGATGACAGTGTGAGCTGTAATGGCGTGGCCGGTCAGGTGCGCGTGTCGGCATGTTCACTTCATGCTAAAGACACAGCGCTGGCACTGTGGGTGTGAGCGGACAGATGGTGCGGGACAGACTCGTCTTTGTGGCCAGAGAATGAGCGATTGTCAATCCCTGTCACTTTTGTATTCATCGACGCGTCTGCGACTCTTCATCCGGCAACATTCAAGTTTTTCGCGGAACGTGGTTGTGTTTCTCGGCGGCTTTGGCCTCGTGGCGCCGATCTGAGGTGATGGATCAGAGGACGCCATGACTTTTGGCTTCAACGCTTTGTTCTTGCTAAAGTCCCATTAAGTTTCATGTAAATGTATGTGATACAAGGTCAAAGGTGTAATTTGTTTTTCTCACCCTAGTGAGGGATGTTCCTGTGTTACTTGTTTATGTGCTTCGAGACAGTTTATACGCTTTGACAGTTGTAACTATGTAAAGCGCCAAACTTGTCAAACTTGAACTTAAACGTAAACTTATTTATGACACAGTGTTTAATTGGTTTGTGTCTTTGTTATTGAATTGAATTGAATTGAATTGAATTGAATTGAATTGAATTGAATTGAATTGAATTGAATTGAATTGAATTGAATTGAATTGAATTGAATTGAATTGAATTGAATTGAATTGAATTGAATTGAATTGATTTTAAAAAGCCTTTAATTGTCCCACAGCGGGTACATTTCATGTCACAACAGTAGACAATTGTATGTATATTTAAACTATATAAAATCTATGTGAAGAATAAAAAAGTAAATAAGCAATATTAGAATAGAATAGAATAGAATAAAATAGAATGTCTTTATTGTCATTGTATCACAGGGTTACAATGAAATTAGTATTGCTACTCCATTTGGTGCAAAAAGAAAGATGAGATAATGATAAAATATACACGCTGAATTACCAATATGAACTACAATTTATTAAAATGTGGTCCAAAATACAAAAGGCAATATTTTACGTAATATTGGCAAAAATTGGCAATATTGATTAACGACTGAATTGCCCAGCTAAAGCTAGTTTCACGATACTCACTGGAAGATCACGTGACTTTGTGTCATCCCAGCACGTCCTCGCCAAGTATAATACGTAAAACCAAGTATAAATTTACAGTTCAAATTCAACAGGCTGATGATTACTGAAACAAATCTGCTCTGGTTCTGACGGACCAATCGGCCTGATTTTGTGTGGAGTCAGTGTTATAGTTAGTAAGACGTGTTTTTCTTTTTTTTCTGGTACAATAATGTGCCATTTTTCCCTGTGGTTTCCAGGACTCTTCCGCACTTTGTAAGGTTTCACGCTGAGCTACAAGCCTCCCTGTCCAGAGACACTGCGCTCATAAACAAGCATCCGTGTCCCTCAGCAGGAGAGGACAAACAGCGCAGGAGGAGAGAGATGCTCCTCACACACTACACACACACGGATGCTGTCTCAAGCACGCTCAAATAGTTTAGCTTTCATTTATAACAATAATAATAATAATACATTTTATTTTAAGCGCCTTTCAGGACACCCAAGGATGCTGAACAGAATAAACAGAGACACAAACAATTAGGTGCAGAAGCGGCTATGGTAATTGATCGACATATCCAAGTTACAGGTTGAAGAAAAAAAATTAATTAAATTAAAATAAATAAATAAATAAAGTGAGTGATCTCCAATGTATATATCAATCCAAATGTATATACAGTATTATGCCAAAAAAAAAAAACGTGCAATATCACACAGCCACGTTTGTACTGTAAATGTGTCTTGTGTGTTGCACTGAATAGAAGACGTTCTTCATTTCACCGTACACATATACGCATAATCCACATTGTATATATGCATAGTGACAATAAAGGCTTTATATTTCTTTTTCGGCTACAAGGATCTCTCTCTCCCTTTTAATAAAAATATTCCTCCTTTAATTCTCACACACACGCACACACACTTTCTCATCATCTCCTTCTCTCTATCTGTCTCTCTGTCTGTATGTCTCTCTCTTTCCTTGTCTCTCTCTTCTCTGTCTCACACATTCTGTCTCCTTGTCTTGCACTCTCTCTCTCTCTCTCTCTCTCTCTCTCTCTCTCTCTCTCTCTCTCTCTCTCTCTCTCTCTCTCCCCCTCTCTCCTCTCTCTCTCTCTCTCTCTCTCTCTCTCTCTCTCTCTCTCTCTCTCTCTCTCTCTCTCTCTCTCTCTCTCTCTCTCTCTCTCTCTCTCTCTCTCTCTCTCTCTCTCTCTCTCTCTCTCTCTCTCTCTCTCTCCCTCTCTCACACATTCTGTCTCCTTGTCTCGCACTCTCTCTCTCTCCCTCTCTCCAGGCTCTCTCTCTCTCTCTCTCTCTCTCTCTCTCTCTCTCTCTCTCTCTCTCTCTCTCTCTCTCTCTCTCTCTCTCTCTCTCTCTCTCTCTCTCTCTCTCTCCCCCCTCTCTCTCTCTCTCTCTCTCTCTCTCTCTCTCTCTCTCTCTCTCTCTCTCTCTCTCTCTCTCTCTCTCTCTCTCTCTCTCTCACACACACTAGTTTTGGGTTATCTCCAACTTTCTGACGTGGTTTGACAGTATGCAAATTTATGCAAAAGACTCTCCAGTCAAGCCAAGCAGCACCTGCGGACCTGACCAGAGGAGACCAGTAGTGACCTGGGTGTGTGTGTGTGTGTGTGTGTGTGTGCGCGCACTTCTATGTGCTTTTTTAAATAACACTATCCAGTTCTCTCCCTGCCCTCCTTTAGCATAAGGACATTAGTACATGCGCTGAATAAAATGACTTTATAATCAGACTGAAATGTGTACAAAATAATAAAACTACTAGGCACTGAGTGAAACTTCGTGGGTGTTACGGTAATTGTACGTTATTTGTATGTTTGTTATTGTATGTTAATTGTATGTTTTTCCTATCCTAAAATCAACTAAACACTCATACTTAATTGCATATGATATTTATAACATTTCTATGATATTATATAAATATATTATATAATATATATACACACACACACAAATTAAATACCGTAATTTTATCATTCATTACAAATACTTTTAAGAATCATATATTTATTGTATTCGTATAAAGATTTTTTGTAATTCATTTTGTTGACAGAATATCCAATTGAGTAAAGAAATAAATAATCTGTGCTTGTTGGATGTCAGTTTTTGTATATATATAATTTTTTTTAAAACATTAATTGAGAAGAACACTGCGCTTTGATCCTGTCTGCCGGAAGCAGGCGAGGCCGGGAATTAACTTTTCACCTTCCTCTCTCCTGGACTCCTCGTCTTCCTCTCTGCCCTTGTGCCGAAGTGTCTTTAGGTTTGTGCTGGTCAGCAGAACGTCTGTCCACCGTCTGGCTGAGAGCTGCTGTCAGTACAGTTCCAGAGGGTGCGTGCGTGCGTGCGTGTGTGTGTGTGTGTGTTAGGCTTGGCATGGATGTCAGTGTGTCCCAAATGAGAAGAAGAGTGTATGTATGGTCGGGGTGGCAGTGGGGTGGAGGGGTAAATCAGAGGTAAGGTGGCTCAAGTCCAGACCTTGTCAATAAATGACATAAACACTTTCTTTTTTTTTCCACGTAAACATTCGCACAGAGACATGCAGAGTTTGCCCTTGGCTGTCTGCGATCAGTGGCACGGAGCACAGGGGAGAAGGAGAGGGCATGACAGCATCACTCACACCCTCGCCGATGGGCTTCTCCTCCTCATACCAAGCACAAGCTGTTCTCAAAGCACACTTCAGTCAGGCAGACGCACTATAAATCAGACTTTCAGACGTGTGTTGGCCAACATTGGATTCAGAAAAATGATATTTGATTAAATAAGTGATTTTTTTAGGTCAAATTTCCAAATCACTCAACATTTTACTAATATTAATAATTTTTATATTAAAATAATTTAATTCATATTAGAAGACTTTCTTTTTAATATGTTGCAAAATGTTTTAGTTCTAATAACTTTAAACAGAACGTGTCAAACATGACTTGGGCATCAATATAAAACCATTGGATATAATTATTAACATATTTTTATGCTGTATAGCATAAAAACATCTAAATTGCATAACATCTAAATTATTAAATAACATTTATTTTTCTTTAATTTAGTGTGTATGGAGAATTACAATGTTTGATACATATACGTATAATACAATGCATAATTATGTTTGCTATATTGGTGAAGTGATTTAATCAATAATTGATCATTCTAATTAAGAAACATATATTATTAAACATTTATTTATGAAAAATGTTAAATACACCTAGCATGTGATAAACACACATTTCTAAAAACACGTTCAAAGTTCTTCGTCTGCAAACTCTCTTCTTCTTGTTGGATAAAAGTGGCTTCTCATAGAAAGTTTTATTTATTTATTTAATTTTTTTTTTCATTTTATTTAATTGGGATATTAAAGAATTTATTTAGTCCACCACAATAAAATTATTTATAGTTTATTTATACTTTATAAATATATTATTATTATTGTTATTAGTAGTAGTATATTAATATCAATAACTATATTATTAATTAATTGTTATATTTATACTTGTACTTTTTGAATTTTCCTTAAGATATCCAACAAAAAAACAATAGTTTTTCAATATTTTTGTATTATGTGAGTGTGTAATAATTATTGAAAATACGACTATATTCAGTGAAAACAATTATGTTAATTATCTAAAATAAGGTTAAATCAATACGCTGAGAGTAAAAGCGTTTTCCAGTCTTGCTGGTCTTCTAGGCGTGTTGTTTGAGTTAGTTCCCGTCCCCTGGAAAAGCAGTAAATTGTTTTCTTTACATCTCTTCCTATTGCACTGTGGAATATCCAGTCAAGCAGAAGTAACCGTGAAAAACTAACCCATCTAGTCGAGTACAAAGACACACACACACACACACACACACACACACACACACAGACTCCCCACGCTGTGTTGACAACCTCGTCTGCCAAACAACTCAATTAAGCAGAAAAGAGGATAAAAAAGAAAAAGGAGGAACAGAAGAAAGAGAGAGAGAGAAAGAGAAATGCCTGTTCCCTGTCAGCTGTGCAGCCGCCTCCGCGGGGCGAGAAGGGCAGGAACACGTCCGAGATAAAGAAAAGAATGGAGGGAGAGAAAAGGGAAAGCTCTGTGATGTGTTAACTGGCATTCCGGACCCCAGGGCAGCACCGGGGCACAGGTCAAACTAAGAGCCACTGGGTCATTACCACACCGACAGGGACACCCGGTCCGAACACTGCGTCTCTGTGTGTGTGAATGATGGCGAGTATGTGTGTGTTTGCTCTTCTCTTCAGACTGGAGAGAACTCTTTCTCGCCCGAGTGTGCGGCTGAGAGTGTGTTTATATTGCTCTCCACGCTCTCTCCTGAAGTCCATCACGGCACACAATCGCTTCCTAAAGGACTCTTATTTTTTTATGCTAATTATTTTTACATAATACAGAAATCAGGTCATTTTTTTCCAACATGTGATTATTTTAAGGAGATGCTAATTGTGGGTGTAATTGTGTTAATATATGATTGTCTGCAACAAAAAAATTACATATGGGCTTATTTTCTTATACTAAATATGATGCTTTGTTTTTGTATAATAAAGAAATCTGGTCATTTTATCCAACATGTGATCTTCTTAAGAATATGATAATTATGGGTGTAATTGTGTTAACATATGATTGTCTGCAACAAAAAATTACATTTAGGCTTTTGACATAATTCATGCAAGTGCATCATACACTGTATATGTATCATATTGGGTTGCTGGTTAAAAGAAGCAGTTTTAATGGGAGAAATTTCCTATAATAATTCCTTATGATGCAAATTTGTACCACTTTATCGGGACAAAATGGTCGTGTCCCAATTAGTCGACATATATTGAACGTCCAGATGCTCATAATATATAAACACTTAATCCTCATCAAGAACAAGTGAAAAGAATAACACACACACACACACACACACACACACACACACACACAAGCACAACCTAAATAATTAAGAGCATGTACGGCCTGGTACGATGGATATATCACATCATCTGGCTTGAACTCCATACATTATTCATTTAAGATTCTGTAAGGCACATTATCTGTGGCGAGACATTGAACTTTCTTTTTCCTCTGTGTGTGTGTGTGTGTGTGTGTGTGTGTGTGTTGTCTGCCGGGGTCTGGTCTGTTCCCATGCCGCACTCACAGTCTTTAGGGGCATAAGGGTAATGAGACACTGTTATGGAAGCCAATAAAACGGTTTGTGTGTGAGTGACAGAGAAAGGGTGTGAGGGGAGCGGAGGGTTAATGGCTCGGGTCATTACTGGCCCAGTAAAGTGTGTGTACTGGGCCGGTCTGAGGCGCAGAACAGTAGTCAAGAATTTAGGGTGGAGAGGGGGACGAGAAGCGGATGGATGGAGGAGTACAGGAGGTTTAATGCCTGGAGAGATAAATACGAGGGTGGGAAGAGGAGAGCGGAGGACCGACTCCCCTGTTTAACCCCACCCCCCACCCCACCACGCCCACAACCGCCTCATTCACATCGCCCAATTTATGGCTCAGCATTTCCTATCCCGAGACTCCCCACGTTGACATGAACAAATGAAGGAGATGGGGAGAGATAGGGACGCAGTTATGGATACAGTTGCTGATATCTGGTAATGACGCAGTAATTGATTGTTAATACTGGACGGCCTGAGAAAGTCCAAGAGAGCTATATTTGAAACACAGTTTTACACTTTACACTGATTGTTACTGACATGCTCAATGCAAAAACGAATGATGTGTGTACCAGGGGTGTAAAGTACTTGAGTAAATGTACTTCGTTTCTTTACTTAAGTATGTTTTTGCCTACTTTGTACTTGTACTAAGTGTCAAAACTATAACCAACCTTTACTCTCTACTCCCCTACAATTGTGATTGAGTAACTGTACTTTTCACTCCACTACATTTGAATAGACACTTACTGACGTGCTCAATGCAAAAATGAATGATAAGTTGTGTGTGTGTGTGTGTGTGTGTGTGTGTGTGAGTGCCAGAGGTGTAAAGTACTTGTGTAAATGTACTTCGTTTCTTTACTTAAGTATGTTTTTGGCTACTTCGTACTTGTACTAAGTGTCAAAAATACTAATACTAATAAACTTTTACTCTCTACTCCCCTACAATTGTGTTTGAGTAACTGTACTTTTCACTCCACTACATTTGAATAGACACTTACTGACATGCTCGATGCAAAAATGAATGATAGGTAGTGTGTGTGTGTGTGTGTGCGTGTGTGTGTGTGTGTGCGTGTGTGTGTGTGTGTGTGTGCGTGCGCATAAAGACATACATCTGGCAGTAAGTGGTTATTCTCCAGGCATTGTGAAGAGGTTGTAAAGCTATTCTGTGTTGTTGCTAGGCTGCTCTGCTTGGTTTTTCAGAATGTTATTTTATTTTCCCGGCATGTTGCTAACTACACGAGGAGTAGCTCACGCCTCCGTGCACCATCACTCCTCCACTAGTTTCTACACGTAGAATAATTTTTCCTAAAAGTGGAGTCTGCGTAGACAAGAGTTGGGAAATGAAGTGCTATACGTCTCCTCGCATTGGTAAATGATTGGTCTCTGTGTGTGGCGCGTTCTTTAACGTGTGAGTGTGTGTGTGTGTGTGTGTGTGTGTGTTTGTGTGATATATCGATGACTTTCTAACCTTTTACGCGGCACAAGGTTGCTGGATTTTTTGGGTTGGCTCGCGAGAATAAAGACCCAGAGAAATAAATCGTCGGGCATGAGCTGAAAGAGGAAGGGGGGATCTTCTCACACTCATCTTTTCACCCGGAGCGGAGGATGAATGACTCTCATCTCGACTCGGACAAGCACAAAACGCAAACTGACCTAACCAGATGTCATATACAAACTATAATCAAAAATACATTACGTTGTTTGATTCTTACCATACATTGCAAGAGTAGCCAATGTACGTCACAATGTTCCCTTTGTAAGAAAAGGCTTAATGTGCACTCACTTTAGGGCCGTTTGATGTTTAAATAGACTTTGAATGTTTTTAATTAATATATTTTTCGTACTATTTCAGCTCAAGATGGCACGTGCAGACAAACTCGGAAAAAGCATTTACATAATAGTTCTGCTGAAATATAACAAGATAAGGTTTGATAAAATTGATAAGGTTTTTTGTTTGTTTATTTTGTTATATATAAATACACTTTTACTTAACTGAAGAACAAAAATGTGTATTTGTCACTTTCCAGCATCACCAGTTGCAGTTATAGATATTCCACGTCTTTAAAAGGGTTAAATCACATATTTCCACTACTTTCCATTTAAGTGACTGAAATGTTGCCTTTATATGACAGACACTTTAATCCGAAGTGACTTACAGAACAATCAGATCAGTACTTAAGGTCATGGAACTTTACCTGTCTGGGATTTGATCCTACAACCTTCTGCTCACAAATCCAGCTCTCCACTCCAGTTTGCCACAACTCAGGGTTGAGTATTTCCATTAACACAGACACTTTGCATTCATACAATGAATGTCTTCACTAATGAGAACACAGCTGAAGTCAGTGAACCACATGACGGCCAGGAAACAAAGAATTCTGGGGAATGGAGTTATCTCAGTGGGTGCTGATCATATAAATATGAAACTTTCTAAAAAAAAATAAAAAATAAAAACGAAATATACATATTGTATATAAATTGAAATAAGGACAATTTCAAATATAATTTCATACAGAAATTAACATAAATCTAATAAATTAAATAATTTACAAAGTGGGATAAAAAGATGAAATTATGGTCCAGTTTGTGCAAAAACAAGTTTTCCAGAGATTTTTAACTGTGCCTGTAATTGTCACAGTTGTAGATGGATACACAGGTCAGTCAAGTGTGTGTGTGTGTGTGTGTGTGTGTGTGTGTGTGTGTGCGTGTGTGTGTGTGTGTGCGCATACACTTCACTGACTGGATATTGGACATTTAACTACAATAAACCAGACCAGGCCGCTTTCCTCACTTTTAAAGCTGCATTAATGTCAACCATTTATCAAAATTTTAACACGGCAACTAAAGTCGTGTGTTCTCTCTCCGCACTGGAAACAGTGTCCGCTCTGCCCGGGCATCAGTGCAGTATACCAGCCAGGACACGTTGGCATTTAGCAGAGAACAATGGGACTCCCTGGTCTACTTTCTCTTCTTTTGTCTCATTTTGTTTTGGCTGGATTTAGCAGCACTGATGAGTTTAAGAAAGGACACAAAGAGGGAGCAGACCCCTACATCCTTCTCACAATACGCCACCGTCATCAGAGAAAGAAGTTATCACCTCCGGAGAGAGCGGCCAGAGACGATGGATTTGAAGAAAACCATTCAAGAGAGGTGAAATTAGTGTGGTAATCTCCTGGAGTTGTCAGCGGACATAAGGCAGCTATATGTAAATGTAAGAGGTGGCAAGTTAAAGTGTGTGTGTACGTGCCTGTGTGTGTCCTAGCGAAGAGAAGGGCTTTAAGTCGCACTATCTGGCTTTGATGTCTTCCACTTTGCTGTCCAACCTCTCCCCCATACTTCTTTTTTCTTTCTTTTTTTTTTACCTCCTTGTAAGAAAATCAAGGCCTATTAACCCTAATCTCACTTAATGGCATCTACCTCTCCTTTTGTCCCGAGCGATGGGCAACAGACTCCTTCCATTCAGCCTCTCGGCCTCTTTCACGCGCCTGGCCGGACTAATCCCCCTTTGCAGCGGGGATGATTATTCCTTGTATTTTTTCATTATTCTTATGATTATAATCTGCATTCTTATTCACACGCAAGATGGAATTGCTTTCCTCTTTGGTTAATAGCTCACACTCTCTTTTTCACAGATCCCGGAGTTTGAAAAAATGCCCTCCTGTCTTTGAGTCAGAGTTTGGAGAGGCAGTTGTTTGTAATTTAGGTGAGTGAAATCTTTGGGTCGAAACGAGTTTTCCAGGCGTTTGCTTTTGTTTCTCACCGATTGATGGTGCCACACACACAGGTTCACAAACACGCTAAAAGAGCAACTTTGATTGATGTAGAGATGGTTTGCTAAATGCTCTGATTAAAGAACTTTGTTTTACAAATACGTAATTCATTCATCCATTTTCAAAGCCACTTTTCAATTTCTGGGTGATGGGGAGCTGGAGCTAATTCCAGCATTCCAAAACAGTCTGCATCCTGAAACGAGAAGATGAGAGTTTAGCTTTTATTCGTACAGCTTTCTGACACGAAGTAGCAGAGCCAAGCCAACAGACAAATTGGTTACATTTACAGAACAAATTGGTTACAAACAGGTGAGTTTATAGCCAGACAAAAAACCTGATTGGTTGCTGATCAATCCAGAGCGGGACAAACAGACACACACACTCACACTCTCACTCACACCTGCAGTCAATATTAAACACCCACATTCTCCTGAACACAAATAAGCTGATTTTAGGAAGAAAACTCAACACAGTTCTTTGCCATCATATTTTCAACTGGACCAATGGAGGTGGATTGTTTTGGTTCACGACTACTTCAGTCAATGAGAGACAATGAATGAGAAGAAAAACCAATCCATAAACTTATGCGACTTTTTAAAATTTTAATTCTTGACAATTTCAAGATGTTGTACACATTTTTGAACACATTTTTCTGCAGGGAAGGAAAAATAAACCATTCCGCCTCACCTTCAACCGATGGCTTCAAAAAAAAAAAGTCAGCACTACAGAGCCAATGTGTGATGTTATTCCAAGCACAGCCACAATCACTTTGGGAATCTGAGGCCCGGATTTACATGCGCCGCCCGGGTCTGACACACCCCACATTGGCACAGCGAGCTGTCCAGCATGTTGCCCGATGCCCATCCTGAAGGCTCATCCTGGACCGGCGAGGTGTTCTGGGGCACGAGAGGGCATTTGGTGTGCTGTTCGGAGGGCGGGCGCAGGAGCGGCCCGGGGCTGGTGAGAAATGGCCATCCCCCCGTGAGCAGGAGACTTGGCACGGTCCCGCTGACACCCACCCCAATGCTGACTTCACCCAGCAGGCGCCTCATCTCCGTCAAGGAGGAGCCAAGGAACAGAATGTAGTTCCGGGCCAGAACCAGTGTGGAGATTTTGGACAGCCTGCGTCCCGTCCCGGCTCCGGGGGGCAGGTAGGGGTGCTGGAGTGCCCCTGCCACACCAGTGGGGCAAGAAAAGTAGGGTATCATCACCTCTCTCAACGCATCCATGGCCACGTTAAGGTCCTGCATCCTCTTCCTCTCGCGGCTGTTGATCTTCCTGCGTAGCTCCTGTTGCTCCTCCGCACTGAGCTCTCGGGGAGATTTGGAGGTTCTGAAGGAGCCGTGCAGACTGTCGGACCTTGGACACGGACCTGATAGGCGTACGATTCTGGGCATGAGTTGCTGCACCGTGCCCTCGCCGTGCATTCGGAAACCAGTCTGCATCCTGAAACCAGATGATGAGAGCTGAGCTTTTGACAGCTTTCTGACACAACGTAGCAGAGCCAAACCAACAGAACACATTGGTTACACATTTTGGCATTACAAACAAAATGCAATAAAAGTTGCAAGAAATCTGTGCAATGTCCGGGTTGGAACGCTGGAATTATTTACCTTCAAGGTTTTCTTCAAATCCCGTCTGTTCTTCAAATAAAGTTTACAGAGTTTACAATTTTGTGAACTAAAACCAACTTTAACACTTCTTCACCATAGTGAAAGTGAAATGAGAGAAGTACTGCTGAAATGAGCTGATGAGTTACTCTTTCCCTCCCACATCTCTCTCTCTCTCTCTCTCTCACTCACTCTCTCTGTCTGTCTGTCTCTCTCGCTCTCTTTCTGTCTGTCTGTCTGTCTGTCTCTCTCGCTCTCTCTCTGTCTGTCTGTCTCTCTCGCTCTGTCTCCTCTCTCTGTCTCTCTCTCTCCCTCTCTCTCTCTCACTGTCTCTCTCTCCTCTCTCACTGTTCTCTCTCTCACTCTCACTGTCTCTCTCTCTCGCTCTGTCTCCTCTCTCTCTCTCTCTCTCTCTCTCTCTCTCTCTCTCTCTCTCTCTCTCTCTCTCTCTCTCTCTCTCTCTCTCTCTCTCTCTCTCTCTCTCTCTCTCTCTCCTCTCTCTCTCTCTCTCTCTCTCTCTCTCTCTCTCTCTCTCTCTCTCTCTCTCTCTCTCTCTCTCTCTCTCTCTCTCTCTCTCTCTCTCTCTGTCTTGCTTCCCTTCTCTATGTTTCAGCCTCCCCCTTATTGGCATCATGCTTTTTTTCCCTGTTGCCCCCACTCATGTCCACTGCTAATGCTAATTTGATCATTATCACCAACGACCGTAAAATGGCATCAAGTGAGAATCGTGCCTCCCCGGGTGTTATTGAGAAGCCTGAACCGTCGGTGCCGTGGCCAGACCTTGTTTTCCCATGCTTCTCAGCGAGCGGATGAGGAAGCGAACACGGGCTGAGACAGAAGGCCTAATGATGCCTCCCCACAGGTGGCGAAGCGGAGAGTCGTGCCCATGGTAAGAGCGATTGTCTGCTCCTCGCTCGGCGTCATATATCCATCTGAACGTGAAAGGAAGGAAGAGCAGCAAACAAACAGCATGTTGTGGAGCGGGAGGTGAAGACACAGAATCTCCTGTTTGCCTCGGCGGGGTGAGAGGAGGGCAACAGGTTGGCGCTGCAGGGCCGGGTGGCATCCATACACACACACACACTGCTACGCCTGGACAGGAAAGAGGAGCTAAAGAGTCACGGCAATGCCAGGCACCTGCAGGGCAACAGAACACAACCTGCCAGTGTGACCCATAAAAGACAGCCTGTGATGGATTAGACCAGTGTGTGGACGTGTGTGTGAAAAGACACAGCGGCAGAGAGGCGGGAGGGTGAGAAGAGAGGGCAGAAAAGGACACCTGCTCGAACACAGAGTCAGAAAGATGAAAAAGAGAGGGAAAGAAAGAACGTGGTGTCCACACGCCTCTCCCTCGTCTCCCTTCCTCCTTCCTTCCAGCTTGTGGGGATTGAATAAGCCGGCCACATCCGTACTCCCTGCCACCAGCACCCATGGCCTGGGTGGCACGGCTGGAGTGGGTCTGTGGGGCTCCGAGTGGGCCAAGCCGAGCTGGGTCTGGTCTCTGGAGCTGCACCTGGAGCTTCAATCAGCTCATTCACACAAGCCTGTTTCCTGTGGTTGGATGGGTAGGGCTCTCTTCATGGGTTCCCATGTTTGTGATGGACATTTGTCAAACCATGTCGCGTGATTTTGACTTAATAGATGAAGTCATTCTGTGAAGCATTTTCTTTCATCCTAAAGTGATGATTTTTTTTTGGTTAATTCGTAACACTTATCACTCTGTAATCTCCTGTATTTGCACCTTAATTCCGTTGCACCATTGTGCAATGACAATAAAGAATATCTTATCTTATCTTAACCACCTTAACCCTCCTATTATGTTCGGGTTAAATTGACCCTTGTTGAAAGTAAAAAAATGGAAAAAAAAATGCTTCAAAGTTTTACTTCACTTTGAATCTTCTCCTGCTTGTCTTAGTTAGTGTTATTTACATGTAAACCAAAAATGTTACAGTTGGCATATTTGTAACGACCGCTACATGTTTTTGTTACAAAGATAATGTTCGGGTCAATTTGACTCTTCAGACAAAATAGAAGCTACAAAAAGTCAGAAAGATACTATTTGTTTCTTTGCAACAATGAGACATAATACACTGCTGTTTCACACTCACACACGCTCTCTCTCTCACACACACACACACACACACACACACACACACACGTTTTTATGGTTACACCAAATGAGACAAGCAGGAGACGTTTCAAAAGTGGAAAAAAATACTTATTTTATAAGTATTTAAAAAATATATTTTTAAACATAATAGGAGGTTTAACAAGGTTTTGAATATACACAATTTAAAGAGATCAAATACTAGGACCCCCACATGGCACCAAGACTGCCCACTGCTCCAGGTTTGTGTGTGTCACTTCTTGGTAAAATGCAGAGCACAAATGAGATACTGCCTCTAGTGGCCACACTGACGAACTGTTTTTTCATCAAGAAAAAGAAAATCAATCCAAACTGTAAACTTTCAATCAGGACATGGTTCTATCATTTTGGTTCAGGACACAAGTCATTAATATTGCTTTTTATTTTATTTTACTGCGTACATTACTGCATACGTAAAGTCAATTACATTTTACATGCACATGCCATTCCTTTTGAATGTATTTTATATTATTTAGTATATCATGTTTTAATGTATATCATGTTTATGTTTTATATAGTTTAACATATCATGTTTTTTGATTATTGCTATATGTAGTATAACATACATTTTGCTATGATTATTGCTGTATGCTGTATTGATATCGTATCCCTTTTCTTTGTATCTCTGTCTTTTCCTCCACGTGCAACACAAGTAGCCCACATAAAGAAGACACACACACACACACACACACCTCACACACTTCTGCTTAATTACCCACAAACAAACAGATAACCAAGACATTTCAGGCGGCGCAGAGTCGGACGGCGTGCAAACTTTGACAGCGTCCGTGATGCGTAAGGTCAGAACACAAGCAGACGCCAAAACGCAAACGGGAAGAGAGAATATTCATTACCAGACCACGGATACGCAGAAACGTCTGCTAAATGCCGAGCGTGATACTTCACCCGCCGGCTGGCCAGGCCTTCGCCAGCTTGTGCCCGTGCTGCCCGCGCGCAAGAGCTGTCTCGCCCTCAACCCACCTGCATAAAGAAAAGTTCTAATGAGAAATGAACAGATGTCACAACTTTATTCTCTCTTGCTGGGGAGGGAAGCAGGTGTGCAGGGCCACGCCGGAGCTGCGTCCGACTAAACGGCTTCTGATGGAAGGAGCTGTGAGGCTTTCACAACTGTCTTGTTCCGTAGCTGCAGATTTTTTATTTCCACTCACGCAAATTTTTTTCCTGTCTCCAACTCCTCATAACACACTTATCGTATTTTCTGGACTATAAGCCGCACCTGTATATAAGCCGCATCCGCTCTATGAACGATTTTGAATTGTAAATGTACATGTGTGTAACTAAATAGATCCTTTCCTAACCTGCATTTTAACACGGCAGCAACTTTGCTGATTAAAACGGGACAGAAAAAAAGAGAAAATAAACGGTGTCTACCGTATTTATCTTCATTGTCAGAAAATCTGCAGAATAGCCGCACCTTTGTATAAGCCGCATGGTTCAAAACCTATGAAAAATGTAGCAGCTTATAGTCCAGAAAATACAGTAATCTGAATCAGCTCCTCAGTTTGTGATCAAATGGGTTAATTTTCTACCGATATGTTGTGAGATATTGACTTTGGCACTTGGAGGCTTTTTGTTATTTAGTTGACTCTTTTTTTTTTTACGAGTGTGACGGCGCTCCACGAGGCTTCCAGAAGGTTCCAAACGGAGGCTTGACGTGCTGCTCTGGGCCCACGGCCACGGATATGAGAAGATTACAAGCTGTTAATAGGGCGGAACCAATGAGCTGAAGGCTGGGCTTTGTGGCTCCCAGCATGCTCTGGGAAAGGTTGGCCTGGAGTGGATCAGGCCAGACCGAGAGTCGCCACGTGAGCCTTTTGTCGAGCTGCCCGAAGAACCGTGGACTCGACAGCTTCAGAGTCGAAACTCCACACACTCTACACACACACGCTCTGAGGCGGACACACTGATTATAGCTGTCACGGGCGCCCGATGCCAGCTGCCGTCTGTGTCACGTTTCACTAATAGGAGCGTCACGTCACCCTCGACATATGCAACGTGCCAAAAACTGCAATGGAAGTCTTCTGTGTGGCTGGAGTCCAGTTCACGTTCCAGTCTAAAGTCGGGAGACGTTTAGTTGCGTCGTTTCCCTGGTATCGGTTTTGATTCGTAGAAAACATGTGCATTGACCTACAAACACAGTGAAGTATTTGAAAGTTTAAATGTGCTTTGTGTGTGTGTCTGTTTGGGTGTGTGTGTGTGTGTGTGTGTGTGTGTGTGTGTGTGTGTGTGTGTGTGTTTTATTTGTAGATAATCGAAAACACTTTATGGAATTTTCTGGATTAATGGATCATTTGTGATCTACTGATTGTCTTTTAGTCGTATGCATACAGTTTGTGTTATGGGATTGTCTGGGTTAATGGATCATTAGTTATCAATTCGATTGTC
>MU204278.1:1866151-1879766 GCA_017309775.1 Paedocypris sp. Pulau Singkep | reverse complement strand
GTGTGTGTGTGTGTGTGTGTGTGTGTGTGTGTGTGTGTGTGTGTGTGTGTGTGTGTGACTTGTAACAAAATAACACATAAGACACAACAAAATGTTTCAAGTAACTGAACCCAACAGACATAGTTATTATGTATTTTATATACTTTGTGTGTTTTTGCTATGTTTTAATTAAATACACTGGAATTATGGAATAGGAACAGTCGATATACAATGTGAGCTTTTTGTGGTTTTAAGTATGGCTACATGGTTTTTTATACTTCTTAGGCTTTTTTTTTACGTTTTTTTTTTTTTTACCTCGTCAGAGACGTTTATATGTTAAAACACTTATATGAACCCATTTACATTCTGATTATTCTTACTTGAAAAAGCCTGTAAAATTGCATCGGATGTACGTTTATCAATCATTGAATGTTTAAATAACTCATCGAGTCTCTGAATAAGAACATAATATATTTGAGTCAAGCTTTTGTTACAAACAGATTTTTCAATGATTGTGTGCTGAATGTATATATGATGTTTTTATAAGTCGCTTTGGATAAAGGCGTAATTAATGTAAAGTAACGTAAAGTAAAGAGACAAAACCACTACAAATGTATCTGAGAAAATAGAAATCACTGCCTGCCATGAATGAATCCTGGCTAAAACTTCTATTAAAGAATGGTCGGCTAATCTCAGAAACTCACAGACAATCTGTGTAATTCAGCTTGGTTTCTTTGTGCTGATCCATTGTTGGCGTCTGAATATGGCACATACAAAGCTCACTTGGGTTTCCGGTGGTGAACGTTGACTATAGGCCCGTCCTGTCTCTTTTTCTGAGAGATGATGGAGGACGGATTTTCAGATGCTTGTCAAGTCGACTGAAAACGAGTGAAGATAAATGGGAGAAAAGAAGAGTGCGGCGCCCCAATGCAAAACCAGAGCCGAACACCTCCATCACCCGCCTATAAATCAACGGCCTGACACTTCAAGTGTGAGCACCACGAAAAAAAAAGAAAGTTTTCCTCGTGCTATAAAGTTACTAACACGATTGTGTAGAAGAAGAGTGAAAGTATGGGGGTTTTTTTTAATTAATGGATCATTTGTTATCAATCTGATTGTCTTATAGTCGTATACATAAAGTGTGTGTGTGTGTGTGTGTGTGTAACAAAATAACACGTAAGACACAACAAAATGTTTGAAGTAACTGCACCAAGCAAACATAGTAATTATGTGTTTTACATACTTTGTGTGTTTTTGCTATGTTGTAATTAACGGAATAGGAACAATTGATACAATGTGAGCTTTTTGTGGTTTTAAGTTTTTTACAGTTAGGGTTTTTTTTTTTTTAGGGTGTTTTACCTCATCAGAGAGTTTTTTTTTTACCTGGCCACTGTCGTATATGTGCTTGCTCACTGCTCTTTGTCATAGTCACAGTGATAATCACAGCCATTTACTTAACACCAACAACCAGACGATCAAATGAATTAAAAGCAACATATTCACACGTGCGCTTTGAGACAGTTAAAAGTACGGCCCCAGTGAAGCTGACGGATCCGATTGCACGATGAGTTTATCTTCTACACAGCGTTTTTCGGGAAGATGAAATCCTGCTCATAAGATCATTCCTCCAAAAGCTTTCAGCTGGACCAGAACAAAGCCAGAAACAAAGCTGAAGCCTCCACCATCTCCCATTGGCTCCTGGAGCTCCCGTGGAGCCCTTTGATGTGAAGTTGTCCAGGCCTGGTCTTCTTTTCACAGTGTGTCCACACTCCACCAGTCATGAATATCCAAGAGTTCAGCGCCTGAAGGATTATCCCCTTTTTCTTTAACCGCTCAAACATTCTTAATGCTCATCTTTCTATCTGTTTTACACTTCTTTGACTCGGCCTTTCTGCTCCATCTGTCTGTAAACACAATGATCCAGCGGACGAGTGCATTGGCTCTAGATCATGGACCTGTAGGTGGACACATGACCTGCAAACACACACTACAACACAGGCAAACACAAGCTGTTTCTCTTGCCTCTTTTCTCTTTCTCACACTCCCAAAGGTCTGTAGACTCGCACTAACTGGAACAGAGAAACTGCTAGAATTACTTATATATTGATGTATGTGTGTGTGTGTGTGTGTGTGTGTGTGTGTGTGTGTGTGTGTGTGTGTGTGCGCACGTGTGTGACAAGTGTCTGCTAAAAATTTCATCACACTTTTCTTTATCGTTGTGCAAATCTAAAAAAAGTGATGTCAGAATTCCGTATAATTGCTTTTGATCCTGTCTCTCCCTGGTTTGGTCTCGATGGCGTTCCATCTCTGGGGCGTGTGCATGAGGATGAACAGATGAAGGGTGAGATAAACGTGTCCCGTGGGGAGCTGAGCCTCATATGGACACTGTTTAAGTTCCACAATTCATCTTTCTCCTTTACAAAAAATTAGCTCGGAAGGATTGGGAAGGAAAACTGACTCATAATAACACAACGATTGAGTCAAACAACGATGATTGAGTAAAAAGTAAAAAAAAAACTGAAAGATTCTAAACCTGAATATCACTTCAATATCTCTTCACTTCTAGATCCGTACAGACTCGCACTGCTAAAGACACTCCATTTATTAGTTTACTTTGCCTCTTTTTTTTTTACTCAGTTATTTGTGTTTTTTCACTACCTTTGATGCATCTCCTCAATCTTCTGGATCTAATCCTTTGCGCTAACAAGTCCCAGTGTTTGCCTTGAAAGGCCCAACATCTGGGCTGAATCAGAGGATTTAAGAATGGATTTAAGATTTAGCTCTAAGAAACCACAGAACACATAAATATTAAACATTAACGGCATAATCTGTACTAATACATACATGGCACTGATGCGTTTTTACATGAATAAATTAGCTGAATGATATTAAAGTAAAAACTAGAGACACAGAGAAATTAGGAAAAATACTTTTTTACAAAAAGAGAGTCAGAAGTACATTCAAAAGTTAAGATAAAAATGGAGATCAACTGAGCTGATTCGGTTCAAGCACACTTGTTACTTGTATGCAGAACGATTGATTCTTTCAGCTACTGAGTGTCTGTAAACATGTGGCGGTGAGACCCTCGGTAAGGTGGGCTGGGCAGCGCCTCGGCGGGGGAGGGGCTGTTCTGATTAATTTGGAAATGTGATAGCATGTAATTCTCATTACCTTTCGAAGTAATTGCATTTTACACGGAGCAAATGGGCGAGGCGGCTGAAGATTACTAACAAGCAGATGCTGGTGAAGGAAGACAAGACATCAGCAAGCTGGTAGTTTTCATCTGCTGTCGTAATATAGTACTTCTTGAAGTGGTATGTATATACAGTAAATATAAATAAATGAAAAATCTTGGCTGCGAAAAAACAACAACAATTACTTTAAGAATATGTAAATAACGCTTTTCCATACATCTAATGTAACAAATATTTACCAAACATGCAACAAAATAGTTGAATTCAGGATTGCTTTGATTTAAAACACAGCTCATTGACAGTTATAAAATATTTGTGTTTGTGTGCGCGCGTGCTTGTGCACGGGCGCGCTACATGCACATTTTTATTGTAAAAGGGTGATACGCAAACTTAACGAATAGTAATTTAAAAAAAAATTGGTTTTTCATTCGTTTAAATTTCGTATACAATTCCTTTAATTTATAACTAAATTACTTTGAATTAAAATAATAGGAAGAGTCATTATTTAATATTTTTTATCGTTTGATTCAAGCGCGTTTGATGGCGCATGTGAGTCTGAACTTTATTTTGATAAATTTGGAGAAACAGATGTTTGTTTGTTTTTTGTTTGTTTACTTTCGTTTGTTTTTAACGTGGAAAATCATATCAAGTAACAAACAAAAGCATCACTTTAAAGATTTATTTTACAATAATAACTCAAACATGCGCTGTACATCAATTTGAAAATACATTTAAAATAAGTAAATAAATATTTGCACTTTCTTATAAAAATAAAAGTTGACAATTCGCCCCACAATTTGTAAGCCTGTACAAAAGAAATAAAGAAAAGAAACCGTGATCTTGTATGTAAAGGAGAAGGGGGGAAAAAAGAAGCCAGAAGCTGGGAAGTTCTGAAATGAACATCAGCATCTCTGTTTACCAACTTTTGGCAATTTAATGTTTACCTCAAAAATGAAGAGCTTATATAAAATCTCTAAACTGTACACACTTTATCGACATATTTACAGGACAGTCCCTTTATATTATACCACAACAATAGCAGGTTATCGTACCCGACAGCAATTGGAGTCTAACAAGATATTTTCATTATTATGGCCAAATGTTCGTTTTCACAAAACGCGGGGTAAAAGCTAACGTGTTAGAAAACTATGTTAGTGACGTCGGTCAACTGTTCATCACAGAACACATCTGCCATTTGAGTCTTTTCAAACAAAACGTGTCACAACGCTTCTCCCGAGTTCATTTGGAGTCACTGGTCAGTCGCGACATAGTGACCGAGCTGATGCCGGACACGTGAGGCGGAGGAACCTGGCACATGCTGCACGGGCACGGAATCCCTGCGCCCCAGTGCTGGAAGCTGCTGGTCAGAGGTCCAGCGCCGGCGGGTGGCGCCTTGAGGAGTCCGTGGTGCGGCCTGACGCCCGACAGGCCCGGGGCGGTGAGGGACGCGGCTGTGGTCACCGTGGGCTGGAGCAGCGGGTGATGGTGGGACGGGTGAGAGACAGCGGCGGGGTGGCCCGGCAGAGGAGGTCCGGCCGCGTGTGCCAGAGAGCCGCAGCTGGACGGATGGAAGCCGGCGTGGTGAGCGCCTCCGCCGCCGTAGATCTCACTCACCAGGCGCTTCATCTCCTCCAGGGAGTTGCTCAGCATCAGGATGTAGTTGCGCGCCAGGAGCAGGGTGGCGATCTTGGACAGCTTGCGCACGGACGGGCCGTGGGCGTAGGGCATCACCTCCCGGAGCCCGTCCATGGCGATGTTGAGGTCGTGCATCCGCTTCCTCTCGCGGCTGTTGATCTTCAGGCGCATGCTCTGCAGCTCGTTCTCTGAGAGAAGCTTCCGGTCCTTCTTGGAAAGCATCTTCAGCGTCAGTGCGTCTTCATCGGCGCTGGAGAGCCCGCGCAGGTCCGACCCTCGGAACTCCGGGGGAGAGTCGTTCTGCGTGGAGGACACGGCACCAGAGAAGCCCACGGACTTCTTCACGGCCGCGAGGAAGAGGTCGTCGGCCTCGGGAGAGGAAGGTCTGCTGGACACGGTGTCAGAGTCCATGGTGTTCGTTGCGCGGTCAGCTTCTCGCTAAGGTAGGAATACTCCTGTGGGGGGAAAATAGACATTCTTTAGAAAAGTAATACTTATTTAACACATGATTAAATGTGAAATATTGCAGAAAAAAAGCAACAAACAAAACGAAACAAAAGTGTTTAGAAGTTTCAAATGTCAAAGTTTCACTGTAGCAAAAAAACAAAACAAAACAAAGTTTCAAGGCTAAATGTAACACTTTCAAAAGTTTGTAATTGCACTTTCCCGAAAGAACACTCTGTTATCGAAAACAAGTAGATTACGTGAATACTCTACGTGAAAGTTACATGAAAATGCCGTACAAATTATATTATACAATTCTAGAAAAAAAAAAATCAAAACCAGCGCATAGACAAAAGACCACAACGCTTAAAAATCACACGTCCGATCTTGTACTACAAGTTGCTAATCTCCAGTAAATGTCCTTGTTGTTGTTGTTGTTGTTGTTGTTGTTGTAGTTGTTGTTTGTGCTCTTGGTTTTTCTTACCGGCAGCAGGTGCAGGCGCGTGCGGGTTTGCAGCAGAATCCGCTCGTACGTCCGCTTCGCTCGTGCACTGTTTGTTTGGCACGTTTGTGAGTGACGAGGTGTGTTTTATACCGGGTCCCTCCTCCCCACATCCCGGGGGCAAGTCACCGGGACAATGTCAAAGCTTTTCCGACAGCTCGTCAAGAACCAATGAGCTCCAGTGGGTGGGGGTCCTAAAACCTGATGTCACAGCAGCCAAAAAGGAGGCTTCATTAAATGCATTAGACACACTTCGCATATGGCGCATCCTCACAGACTAACGTTAAGTTTAGATTAGGAAATCGGTTAAACAAACAGCGTTGTGCTGCAGGATGACCATTTGCGTTCACAGCTGAAATAAACACGTTTGCGTAAAAATAACGTTCTAATTTATGCGCAACGCATGCGTAATAATGCTTTGCTGGCGTGCATTCGTTTTTATATGAAAATCTTAAATTTAGAATGCAGTTAGAATGAACTTTCACATTTTTTTTTTACATTTTTAAACACTTGTTTATAATTGTACAAGTCTTTATAAAAATATTTCTACTCATTTAAATACTTATTTTTTATGAATAATTAAATTGTTTTAAAATCTTTGACTTTTTGTGACGCTGATTGTTAGAATAATGGATTCCAACAGAGTGGCGTGTATTGCAGGAGTGCGCGCGCGCTTTGGGCTGAATTAAGCGACAGTGTTGCATGCGCTCATATTGTTTTAACCCGCTGACCCCGTGCGGGCGCCTGACAGCTGACCGATTTCAACCGTTAAACGTATTTATAACGTTAATAAACGAGGCGTGTAAAATGTTTTAACGGTTATGATCCTAAACATTTCAATTAGACCAATATGGTCAGGAAAAAAACCCTATTTAGAAAGGTAGGGCTACTGCATGCGCGTTAGGAAACAGCACGCGCACACCAATTTACCCCATTTTCCCCCATTTGAAATACTTTTATTCAAATTCAAAATCTCACACAAACCGTTCTCCCGAATCAACAGGTGCAGCTTTAAAAAAAGCGCATCAACGAGTTTAGAAATCAACAGATCAAGGTCTTTAACATATTTTCATTGAAGTATCGACGCGCTCGTGTTGTCTGGTTGTTTTCCCCGGTGCGGACGGTCCCGTCTGTCTGTTTGCTTGTTTACTCTCGTTAAATACGCTTATGCAAATGAGATGATTTAAACCGGCGGTGCCCGAGATGAGTCGCAGTTCGGATTCTTCATTATGAATTCCGGTAATCTCACTTGTTAAGTGTACCAAAATGGTAATATATGCCGCGACTGTCTGGATTAGAAACTAGGGGACGTGCAGAAAGAGCCCTATTGTCGGAGCCGCGGTTTATTTCTCGCGCATATCATTATCTGAAATGTCACCCGGGGAAGAATGCGCGCACATTCACACGCACACGCACTCACGCACTGACTGACAACTGTCTTGGGAGCAATTACACACAGAGAAAGACAGAGGTTACACTGCCCTATATATTCATTCCAACTTTGGTGAAGTCCTGGGAGAATGTCGCCAATTAAGGCTAATTAAGAGAATGCATGACTGAGGCCTTATCTCTTGATTTAGATTGAGACAGATCTGCACTCATTCTCACGTAAAGACCGGAGAAAGTGCCCAAGGTCTTTAAATGAACAGCGGTTTGCACAGTCTATGATTGCTTATTAATAATGACCACTGAACTTTTGTGCACTAACACTTAATAGAAAACGTTCTGTTCTGCATGGGCAACACTGCAACGCATTTACATTTAAACAGATTAGAGTTTCATCAAACACACATCAGAGCCGTTGAGTTGTATTGATCAACGATGATTTATACTAATGAGCATTGCAAATTCTTTGTATAAAAAAACCAAATGGGAATAAAACAATTTTCTGCATCTGTTGAGCACTTCATTTACATCAGAGTTCAGAAATACATGCGAATTTAATTTTTTCAAAATCTAACAGTTAATGCCATTTAAAATGTGTTGATTCAAACATCACATTTCAGGTGCAGAATGTAATTTAATAAAATGACAATCAGATAAAAAAAAACATTTTATAGGACTGAGCCTTTTAATTAAGAGCCATTTGGCTGTTGTCATAAAAGCTTGATTTAGAGAAAGTGTGA
Organism: Paedocypris sp. Pulau Singkep; assembly: GCA_017309775.1. Lineage (NCBI taxonomy): Eukaryota > Metazoa > Chordata > Actinopteri > Cypriniformes > Paedocypris > Paedocypris sp. Pulau Singkep. The sequence continues at coordinate 1,871,886 of MU204278.1, read as the reverse complement.
GAGAGAAATATTCTGCACAAAGAGCTTTTCCCACCTTAGGGTGAATGAACAGGAGCGTGACAGAGAGTGTGAGGGGAGATTAAGTGTTCATTTCTGCATGCTGGCAATGCCAGACTCTTGTTTTCCCATTAACATTATGAGATAATGATGTGCTGGTGCTTGCATCAGTAGCAAGGCGGGCAAGTGAAAAAATACACAGGTTCAAACAGTGTTTATATTATAGTGTATATTTAAACACACAAAATCCTTCCTGCACCTTTTAGACTGAATCTGTGTATTTTCAATGCTTCTAAGATGCTTTCTATTTTTTTGTTAATTGTTAATTATTTCTTAAATTTGGCACGCGCACACACACACACACACACACACACACACACACACACGCACGCACGCACGCACGCACGCACACACACACACACACACACACACACACACACACACACACACACTTGAGCAGCGCCACCTTATGGTCACTGTTGGCTACATCTCATTGACATAATTATTATCAAGTTTAATTAAAGCATATTTTTAAGGAGCTGTAAACAAAAATATGTACACATTGGACATTTTCATTATTTCATAGGAAAGGTTTGTTTTTAGGTTAAGCTTGTCGGAATATTCTTCCTTTATTCATGATTCCCGGAAAATCTCTGCCTACTTTCTATCGCTGAAACTACTCTATCCCTGCAGGAATTTAGTTTAGATTTTATTCAGCTACTCCAACATCAGAGGGAAACTTTCATTCTCATCCACGTCTCTCACGTTCGGGTCCGTCTGGGTGGCAGTTGGGCTTGTGTTGTGCTGAATGCCAATAGTGAAGAGCAGCATATGTGAGCGAGTCTTAATCCTGCTAATCTTCCGTCCAGCTAAGAGAATGAAAAGAGGGAAAGAAAATCAAGATCCACGAAAAGAAACGGAGACAGCATTCATGACTTCTCTCCATATCTGGGTTTTTTTTTTTTTTGACCATCAAAAGCGAGCGAAGGAGTAAAGCTGGTGGATCTTACCACCCCCACCTCATCTTTCCTGCCATTCTCCTCCATTACAGGAGTGTAAGTTGTTGGGGTCTACACAAGTCTTTTGTCCCTACAACAGCAATTAGTAGGTAATTAAGTCTTAACATAGCCTCTGCTCCCCTGGCTACTATTACACCCCGCTCAAATGGAACGGCTTACAAGCTCCTTTACACGGCTGGACAAATTGAATGGTGCTCATCAGGATCGGCCTATTATTCCTGCCACCCCATCTGGCTGCCAGCGGATAAAGGGGGATTTGCAAGTGATGTTGAGGGGCGCACAGGCTGAGAGCGGGAGCGGGACGAGGGGCTTCGGTGGAGGAGACACCCCCTCTTTAAAGTCGCCCGCTTCTTTTCAGGGAGAAAGCTGTGGGATTTGCCGCAGCCAAATGCTACAAATGTTACCGCAACCTGCTGTCCTGATCCCGCTGACAAAAGAGCGGGTGTGCGACCGCATGGGTGTGAACATCGGGTTCTAATGCACAATTATTGACTGTTTTCATTCGGGATGCGATTCAAATACTAGTGGAGAAGTAGTGCAATAATTGTCACAATGCAGTTTTGGTTTGCACACACACACACTCTCTCTCTCACACACACACACACACACACACACACACACACACACTGTAAAAAGTGTCTTGTTTGATCAAAGAAAACATTTTGCATCAACTTGTTACACCTAATCACTTTACTTTGGATCAACTTTACTTTGAAAAAGAATGAGCTATCCACGACTTAGCCAATGTTTTTGTTACGTTTTTAAGTTTAATGAAAGCTCAAATGATACATTTTCTTAACGTTTTCTCATCGGAAGGGTTGAAAAACAGACCACCACCTTAATAAATGCATAGATTGGCATCTTCATTGATTGAGGCTTGTGTACTAGCGTGTTTTCTCATTGGCCAATTCAAGAAACTAGGTCTTCTCTTCTCATCATCTACGGCTCCAAAGCACATTTATACTTTACTTTTAAAGACTTTCTTTTAATTCGGATGAAGCACATATTTTACATCACACTGATGGTTAGACAGAAAACCAAACGCTTTGAGTTAGATCAGGTATAAAAATGTATTCAATGTAACGACACGCCTTTGGCACTTTTTATAGTGCAGACACACACAATTAGTCTTTCACAAACAATCTCACCAAAACAATGTCATCATTTTATAGCATTGCATATCAATTAATATGGCATTCTGATGACCTCTGACATTTCCACAAGGAATGTGTACATTTTGCAACTTATTGTGACAATCGTGTCAACTAGTTGTGTCATTGTGACAATGTTGCGTCAATTGGTTGGAGAATCTTTAGTTTTGGCATAAAATAAAAGTAAAATGTTAAGTAACTAACTACGTAAGACGTGACAATAAAAGGGATTTGATTTGATTCAAAGGAGACGCTAGAATGCCAAAGTAAGGTAAATGCCAACTGGTAAAGAAGCATTCCTGCAGGCTGGTCTTTCACACACACACATCTGCGCGGAGGCTGGTGGTGTCTAACGAGGGGGCTGGCAGCTTTATTACAGCCTCTCCTCCCACAGCCGCACTGAAGCTGGAACAGGTTGGGGTTTTGTTTTCAAAGGAGGAGAGTAGTTGCGGGTGAGAGCTGCCCTCTGTGTCACCCTTCTGTTTCCCAAGTGCTCCTCCATTGTCTCCGGAGCAATTGTTTCCAGAGAACGTACATCTCAGTCACAAGTCGAGATTCTACGTTCCGTGAAAGTTGCTCTTCAGCCTTTCCAGTGAACGACACTAAAGCCATTCTGAGCTCTCCATACCTGCAGAAAGCGTTAAAGCGGAGTGTGCATATCACAATGCCATAAATGATCTAAATCTAAATATATTTGCTAAACCAGACAGGAGATTTTTCAAAGCACAGATCGTTTTATGTGATACGTTTTATGTGTCTTTACTTTTCAAAAGACTCTGGCTGTTGATATGTTGAAAAGAGAGAATCCCTTCATTTCCACCATTGCGTAAGAATGAGATGTGTTTGATTTGTTGCTGTAAAATTATTAAATGAACTTAGTGATGGATTTAAATGATGTACTTCTTTTCTAAAATTCAAAAAGGTCTATAAACAGAATAAGACAAATAAAATAAGACCAAAAGGACAGAAAAAAGACAGAATAAGAATTAAAATGGGAAGGTAAATACAGAGGTAGTTATATTTTTGAGATTCTTGATCAGTATTTTTTTTTTTTATTTGCTTGATTTTGTAAAGCTGATTCATAAATGGATGTAAGAGGATAGGCGACTATAGGCAATGCTCCTGCTTTTTGGTTAATTTTATGTCAACTGGTTCGTAGGATTTAACATCTACTTGTGGGTTTTGAACAAACAATAAAAAAATTGAACCGAATTGAACTTTACAGTATCAAATTCACAGGACAAACACCTACAAAAGTAACTTTTACCAAAACATCTTGACAGAAAGACAGGAAATGACCATTAGTTATTCAGTGTATCGTTTCATTGTATCAAGAAGAACAAAGACAGAAGACATTTAATATTGTTACAGAGATCATTCATTTTGAATCATATATCAGCAGTAATACATGGAAAAATAGGATTCAGTCGACTAAAATCGACAAACATTTCTAGAAAATTCCCGCCGGGCTTTCACTCTGTTCAATTCGCCATTACGTTGTCATCAAGCCATTTGGCTGCTCTGGCCTCATAAGTGCGGTGCAAGAAAAGAGCGGGTTGATTCAATTAAAGCCACACCAATTCAGCTCCACTGAGAGCCAGCCAAGAAGGTTCTTTCACTGAGAGGAGAGCGAGGAAGGTGAAGGATTTCATTGAGAATGCTTATCATCTAGCCTAGAAGGTCCTTACTTTCATCACCATGTAGTGAAGCTACAGCTAAATAGTGCAATTAGAAAAATCAACACTTGGATATACATTATTTACGCGAATATAAGCACCGCACGAATATAAGCACCCCCGTATTTTTCAGGCACAAAATTAAAAAAAAAAAAAAATATATATATATATATGTTATCAAAATAATATTTCTGGTTTAATTGTGTTAATATTCTCTTAAAATACTATTTTTTCTTTATTTACCAAACCTAACTTGTGACCCGTATCATTTTGATATCGTTTTACTTGAATAATAAATAACAAAAAGTCGATTCTTGTGGTCAGGACTTAATTTCCCTAGATGCTTTGCTCTCCAGTCAGACTCTGCACATGCTCAGAGCAATAGTTTCAAGCTCAGGTCTGTTTCAAGCTCTCTGTTTATCTGACGCCGTGTGAAGAGGAAGGATTATTATCTTTTAACAGGGTTTAACAGGGTATTGCACATCGGGAGATATTGCTATGTACATATGTATTGATATGTACATTGGAAGTCATATAATAATATATATAATATAAATAAATAAATGATATAAATAAATGAATGAGCATGAGCGTGAGGGTTTGTCTGTTTGTCACAGGGCCGTTTGTCAGGATGAATAGGCTCAGGGTGGTTCACATCATCGGGGCATTGAAGGCGTCTCCTCCCCTGTTGTAAAACAAGGGTGTGTGTCACACTGGGACACAGAAGGCATTGTGCTCGCTGCGAGGGCTGCCATACCACCCAGAGTGCCCCCTACACCCCGTCCCCCCGTCCCCAACACCTCACCACGACCCTGGACACAACCCTGACCACTCACCAGCTCCAGGAGAGAGCCGGGCACCGAGCCGGAGTAAGACGTCAGGGCGTTTAGAAATAAAAGCCGAGAGTGTGAGATGAAACCGGGTTTCAGGAAGCAAGGAGGAGTGTCGGCCAGTTTCCATGAACACGATAGGTCAATGGGATGATTGATGGCCGCAGAAGTGGGGACAAAAAAAAGGGGAGGTGATAAAAATCCGAAAGGAGAAAGAGGGGAGAATGGAGAGGGGATGAGGGTCTTGTATCGTCTGTGCCCGTGTGGGAATATTTACTGCCCCGCAGGAGTGGGCGGCGCTGACTTGTTGCTAATTAGCGGGGAGGCATCAGAGCGAGTGGGTTTAGTGCCCTGGGTGAATATGCAGGAGCAGGAATACGACAGGATACTGACAGAATGGCCTCGCTGACCACCTAAGATGACCCACCCCACACACATACATAACGCTACACAACCCTCGCTACTTATCTCCACCCTCGACAAATTGATGTAAATGAGCCGCGCTTTTAACGGGAGGTAATTTATGGCGAGCTGTCAGTTTCACGAGAGAGAGAGAGAGAGAGACACAGAGAGAGACAGACAAAGTGAGAGACAGATAGGCACAAAGAGAGATAGAGGAATCAGAATAGAGGTGAGAGAGACACAGACAGACAGATAGAGAGAGATAGAGAGGGAGAGAGACAGAGACAGAGAGAAATAGACGGAGAGAAAGATAAGACAGACAGGGAGAGAGAGATAGAGAGGGAGAGAAAAAGATAGATAGATAGATAGATAGACAGACAGACAGACAGACAGACAGACAGATAGATAGATAGAAAGGGTCAGAGAGAGAGAGAGAGAAAGAGATAAAGAGATAAAGAGACAGAGAGAGATAGAAAGAGAGAGAGAGAGAGAGAGAGAGAGAGAGAGAGAGAGAGAGAGAGAGAGAGAGAGAGAGAGAGAGAGAGAGAGAGAGAGAGAGAGAGAGAGAGAGAGAGAGAGAGAGAGAGAGAGAGAGAGAGAGAGAGAGAGAGAGAGAGAGAGAGAGAGAGAGAGAGAGAGAGAGAGAGAGAGAGAGAGAGA
>MU204278.1:1826836-1855392 GCA_017309775.1 Paedocypris sp. Pulau Singkep | reverse complement strand
ACACAGTATATTGCATCCGGTAGATCCGTGCTAACGGCTAACAGCTAGCACATGAAAACAAGTCCATAAGAACGCAAAAGCTTCGGAGCAGAAAGAAAACTGTTGAAAATGAAGAACACTAGAGTCAAACACAATCTAATCGCTCTGTCTGCTGCACAGAGAAATACAATACTGTTCTAATATTTACATCTAACAAAAACAGCTCAGCTTTAGTATGGCGTGCTATGATTCATTGGAGGATTATGGGAGATGGAGTTTTTAAGACTAGAATAGAATTTTTTTTTAACTACTGTTCAAGAAAAATTGACAACGAGTCACAAGTCAGGTTTGTTAAATAAAGAAAAGTGTTTTTAAGAGAAATTGAACGTGATTTAACCAGAAATAGAATTTTTTGGAATGGAATTTCCACAGGCACATGCTTATATTTACGTAAATACGCTCTAAAAATATTAAGACATTAATAGAATAAAGCAGAAACATTGTGCCAAGAAATGTGCTGGGATAAAAGTAAAAAGGAGGAATTTATTATATGACACATTGTTTGTTTGTTTATTTTCATTTACTGATTTAATATATTTGCAAATGAAACCTAATCTAAATAGTAAAATCTATGTTTCTGTAGTTTGAAAAAGTGTTAGGAGTGTGTTTTTACCACACTTTATCGTTCACGCCAGCAACAGAATCTTCCTGCAGCTCAGCGTGTGAAACACAGAAGGTCATGGGCTCCATCCCCAGGGAAAAGCACACATTAAACACGGTAAGTCACCGCGTCTGATACACGAGTCAATGCAAATAACAAGAAAAAGGTGGAAAAGGCCAAAGTTCCCAAGCGGAGTCTAAAATAAGAAGAAACGAGTCATTTCACGCCACACACACACACACACACACACACACACACACACACACTCTGATCAAGACATCAGCTCAGCATTGACGTTCCCATTCTTCTTCCTCTTTTTTTCCCCCAATTATAATCACCATTTGCATTTTTTTCAATATTGCCTCCTCCGTTAAAGAGCAGCGCCCCCCTCACCCGCTTCTGGTTAGACTGGACCACCTTGTGCACGTATTGATAGCGGGTTCTTCACTTCAACTCAATGCAAATGGAAATGCGAGTCTCCATTTTAGCCACGGATTGGGCCAGTTCCCCATGTAAAATCCCCTTGCTGTGCCCCCCACCATCACTACCGGGACCTCATGCTGGGGGCAACAAGGCGTCGACTATAGAGCGAGGCAGGAGAAACGGACAGGGGTCAGGAGCGGGGTACACTGACCCACCGGACACGCTTCCCTGGTCAAACACCATCCCACAGTCACACTCACCAGCTGCTCCAGAGAAGAGATGCCGACAGAAAAAAAAAAAAAGTTAAATTTTTGGGGTCACCTAGACAATTTTGTGTTTTCCATGAAAAGTCATGGAACCACCTTGAGATGACCATAGTCTGAACAACAACAGCCACATTTTTTCCTTTTTAACGGACTCTTTTTCCACCCAAATTTTTAAAACTCATATAAAGAATCGACATTTCTTTTTTTAAAGACTTTTTTTCACATAGCTTCTTTGTGTTGGTCTAGGACTAAGAAAAGCGCTATATAAATGAACTTGAACATTGAGAGGAAATAGAAAGTTCTCTATTTCTGGCCATTTTGAGCGTTTGATTGGCTATTTTGCTCATTTTATTGTATTTTTAATCTTTTTTCCATCTTCATACTCATTCCTTGTTTTATTCCTTGAAATGCTCCGTTATAATAGAATAGTTACTTACCACAATAGTAATGTGTAGAGATTTATGTTGAGTGTAAAGTTATTTTCATGGACTAAAACACTGCTTTTCTTTCAAAAACAGAGACATCTCAAAGTGACCCACAACATTTTCGGTGTACATCACTTCTCAAGTCCAGCAGAAGTCCAACCTCTAACAAAGACTCCATCGTAACATAAAAAGCTGCGCAAAAATGGAAGGATCATTTCATTAGGAAAGCAAAATGTGTGAATGTGATGTCATGAGAACAGCAGATCTGTGTGAAGAGTCGGTGCCTGTGGTAGAAAAATGCCCTCGAGAGTCTAAGCCAATCAGACGGAGAATAAAGAGAAGATAATCCACAGCCTGCGATCAAGCGGACCTCTTCTCCACAAGTGCAGGGAATGTGTGTGAAAGCCAAGGTGTGTGTGTGTGTGTGTGTGTGCTCTTGACCCGCGTCCGCACGCTGCTAATCCTCTGATCAGGATGCCAGGGGACCACCGGGACTCAGGTCTCGGTCCCCTAATGGATCGGCCTTAAATCCAGAGGTTTGTTCATCAGGACCAGTGTATTAAATAAACCAGTCGCTATGATATTAAAGCCCCGGGACTCGTTTATTCAGGGAATGTGGGTGAGGAGTCTCAGACCGGCGGGCAAATACTGGGCGATTGTCTGTGTAACAGAGGCCGCAGGCCCCTAAATCTCAAAGTTTTGTCGGGACAAATTGGCAGAACCCGGGGTCTTGTTTGCCGAGCCCCTTCATACGGCTGAGAGAAGCTGGAGGAATCTCCATTATTTATCTCCAAAATGGAGGAGATGGTCTGAGAAGTTCTCAAGTTCATTTATATAGTGCTTTTCCTAGTCCGAGACCAACGCAAAGACGCTATGTGAAAAAGTCTTTGAAAAGAAAAATGTCGATTCTTTATATGAGTTTAACAAATATTGGGGGGGGGGGAAAGAGTCAGTTAAAAGGAAAAAAATACGTCCATTGTTGTTCAGACTATGGGCTATGAGCAGAAGAGCAAGCTAGATTGCGACAGTGGCTAGGACAAAAAACCTCTCTCCTTAACTTGATTATTATTATTATTATTATTATTAACGAGAGATTTCTGGCCTTACAGAAGTAAAGTTCGGGCCTTCAAAAATCCCTAAAAATATCAGGCATCTTAATAGTAATGTGAAATATTACGGCTTTTATATTTACAATAGTGTTGTTGGGGGGGTAAAACGACACCAGAATTTCAGATCAAGATTCAAATTCAAATGTAGATTTGACTTTAATGACTCGTTTTAAACGCAAATTTTTAGAAATGGAGGAGTTACGTCACTTGTTTCAACAGTCACGGGTCACGTCAGGACGGGATCAAGCGATGGTCTCGCTGAGGTGGGCGGAGCCTGGCTTGATGAGTGACAGATCAACACTCTCTTCTTCTTCTTCTTCCTGCTCTTTATTTGACCACGTCACACCATTTTGGTCATTTTTTGAGTAGTGAAAAAAGGAAACATTTATGGTTTTCAAGGATTAAGGTTTTATTTTTGTGTTGCATTATGTGACAGATTGTAACTGAAGCATGTTTTTGATAAAGAAAAGTTAAAAAGTAAAAGGAGTTTATGATGTGTACCTATTGTTAAAACGTTAAGTATAGTATGAATTATAACTCTTGTGAGGGCATATCTCTCTCTCTCTCTCTCTCTCTCTCACACACACACACACGCACACAAAATGTACAGACTCACGGTAGACTTAACATTGACTGTGTACCTTTTAATATAAAACAATTACGTACTATAAATGTAACAATTATATGGAAAAAATATATATAACTATCATATGTGAATCACTGTTTTAAGTGCACACTGTATTCAGCTACAGACTTGCTACAATAAAGGAATTTTCTGCACTAGATCAAAAATGTTCATTTCTGTTTTTTTTTTTTTGTGCACAGGTAACCACCAACAAGATTAGGAAATGAAAACCTGTTTCTGCATTTAAAGGTGTGTGTGTGTGTGTGTGTGTGTGTGTGTGTGTGACTTTAACTTTAACATTTAATCATAAATACCGGTAATCATAATTATTCCTATAATGTAGAATAATCAAGTGCTTCATTTCTACGTTTGAAACAGAGCGCCCTCTGTTGGAGACTATTTTCACTCAGGTGTTTAATCGACTAGTAATGTCTGCAACAAGCCAGTAAATCAAACACACACACACACACACACACACACACACACACACACACACACACACACACACACAAATAACACATTACACAGATTTATCATTTTTTCAGTTACTCATTGGCTAATCAGTCACTCGTCAGCTTAATCACTTAAAAAAAACTATATGATTTATGGGCAAACGTTTACTTATTGCAGAGCTTTAAAACCTCCTGTACCATGGCACCAATGCCATCGAAGATCAGGTGGAGTTTGGTTTCACACATGAATGCAGGAGTGGTCACCACCTTATTCTTCAGGTCCACATGCGCTTCGTGGGGGTCAAATGTCAAGGTCAAAGGTGAAAAACTTATAGATAAAAAAAAGAAGACAAGTTGTGAAACGAAAAAAAGATGACAGATTACACCAGGTGGGATATGGTGACGTCTTTGACGCTGTGTTTGGCTCCCAGTGCAGTGATGGCCTGCGTGGTCCCAGCATACGGCCACTGGCCACCCTCCTCTTCCTCATGACCCACCGTCACGTCCACACCAGGGAGAACCTTAGCCGCCAGAACCGGAGAGATGCAGCACAACCTGGCAACCCAAACACAACCAATCAGCACGCTGCACAAAATAATGCGACCTTGGGTGTTAGAAAGGCGCTATGAAAACGCAATGTATAAGTAAATAAATAAATAAATGCCTGGTTAAATTTGCATTATTATTATTATTATTATTATTATTATTAATAATAATGAACTTGGAGACTTTTGGCACAGTTTTTGAAATGGGGAATAAATATTAGAAAAGGTATTGCATCCCTTCACATAAGCAGCGAGTTATTACAGTATACTGTAAAATATTTACTATTATTTTATGCTTTTTACTAATCATAACCTGTAGATACAAATCAATTGTTTGTTAAGAATAACTGTTTAAAACTAAAAGATATTGTATACAATAAAAATTCAAAGCATTATTATTATTACTATAATTATTATTAAGATTTTAGAGGTCATACAGAGTCAAAAATTATTTTATTCCAAAAAGCTTGAGTTTTTTCAAGTTAAGAGTTGGTCAATATAATTTAAGAGGGTTGTACTTTCCCCAAACATGTTAAAAGTCAGAACCAACATAAAGGTGAGATGTGTTTCAGTTGTTGTTGTAAAATTATGAAATTAACTTAGTGATTCATTTAAATGATGTACTTCTTTTGTAAAAAAGTTTTTTTGTAAAAATAAATCCATCAGTGATTATGAATAGAATAAGAAAAGAAAATAGACAAATGAAAATGTGAAGTTAAAAAAAAGGGGAGTTCTATTCTGGAGATTCTGGATCAGTATTTTGTTGGGATTTTAATTTTTTTCTTCTTTTTTTTTTGCTGGATTTTGTTGTTTATTTTTGTTGGTTGTCAAGCTGATTCAGTAAAATGTAAATGGATGGTGACTACATATAAGCAATGCTTCAGCCTATCCCTGTTTGTTGGTTAATTTTCATGTCAAATTTGTGTCATAGTGTCTACATCTGAGTTTAGGCCAAACAATAAAGATAAATCTCCCACCCAATGGGCTTTCCAGATTTGTGAAACTCCTTTAAGACTCGCTCTACTTCTGCCAGAACGCTGCACTCCAGTCCGTCCACCGCAAACGTAGACCTTCAGGATCCAGAAGATGGTGTGCATTATAGCAGCAAACATGCACAAGTGTGTGTGAATCAGAAGCGCAGCAGCACGTACAGATTTTTAGCAGCACCGAACCCTCCCGGGAAGAGGATGGCATCATGGTGGCTGGCGCTCAGCCTGGCAAGGTCAGTGATGTTTCCTCGGGCTATACGCGCCGACTCTGACAGAACGTTCCTGATGAACATGTTAAGACGGTTATTGCGCCCGTGCCAGCATCAGGACCGACTCCAGAGATGCTCCTCACCTCTGCTCCGTCTCCACTGGCTGACCTCTGCTGTGGTCGATCACGTGACTCTGCAGCACATCAGGAGCAAACATCTGGACCTCTGCACCACCTCGACTCAAGTGCACCAGGATTCTGCACGCACACACACACACACACACACACACTGATGAATAACAGACAGATGTGAAATCCAGCCGTTGGTGAACTCACGCTGATGCCTCGTGGATTTCTGTGCCATCGTACACGCCGCATCCCGACAAAACCTAGTGCGGACACAACTGACGTCATTATGGAACGTCTCAACTCAACTGTATTTATCAAGCACCTTCATTTCAACATCTGAGTTGACCAAAGTGCTGCACACACAACAGTCAAGCGTATTACAACAACGAGTCACAAAACAGCAATAAAAAAAGAGGTAAGACAATAAAAGACCGTAAAAGTCAACAACTCGTGCCGGGTTAAAACGCCAAGGAGAAAAAATACGTCCATGATTAAATACATCAGACAACATCTGTTAAGAGAAAATGTCCGATGTGTCCCAATAATCAGGAGTAAATAGTGTGTGTGTGTGTGTGTGTGTATACACACACACACACACACACACACACACACAAATACATTAGTGTATATGTTATAGAGCAATTAAAGTGTAAAACTTTTTAATTTTCATTAAATACATTGATTTAGTGTACTGTTATAACTAAACGAACAAACCCGCACGTATTATCCGTGACCTTGTGTGTGTGTGTGTGTGTGTGTGTGTGTGTGTGCGCGCGTGCGTGTGTGTGCTCAGTCACTTACAACAGCCACTTTAGCGGCCGCGCACGAGCTGCTCGCGTGAAAGTGCGCGGCGCAAACACGACTAACGGTCCCCGCGCGGACAAGCGAGTTCAGCCGCAACATGATGAGTCAATGAATCGTTGAAATGACTCCGGGTAGAACGAGTCGCTTAAGACTCGTTTATTGCAGACGTCTGCGCATGCGCAATATTACAATTTATTTTTTCGTCAAAGGTGTGCTTTGCTCCTCTTTAAAACTCAAATACACCAGAACTATTACACAATTAACTATCACACAACCCATCACACCTGGTAACTGTGGTTAAATGTGTGGTGTTTAGCAGGACGAAACGTTTGGCGCATTTTCCCGAGTAAGTTCTGCTTTTCCCTGTACTTTTTCTCCGTGTAAGTTTGTCATCCAGTTACTTATTCTGGTGTTGATTGTTCATGTTTGCTTATATAGTCTTTAATTTGTAGTTATTTGTATATAAATTAAATAAATAGAACAGTTGTTTCTTCTACTTCTTATTTTTTTACATGTCGTTGTTTTGTTGTATTAGTTTTTTGTTTTTTTGCTTGTGTTTAATAATACATCAGTTATGTTCGATGTTTCTTTAAGTGTACAGGGCACGATTATCGCTTAAAATATAAAAAAAATCGGGCCATTCACTTAGTCCTAGAAAATTTAAGTTTTTTGTAGTAAGAGTAAGATTTAAAAAAACGTTTTCAACTTACAAAACACAGCAACAGAACATTACAAAAAAGTGAACAAAGATTTGATTCAAACTACCGAGTCAGTAATAGACTCGGCCACAGTCTTCTTCTGTGACTCTTCTGAAGGTCTGTTTGTCTTACCGCCACCTGGTGGCTGTTGGGAAAACTGTATCTGCTTCTATAGGTATTACTATTTACATGTACTGTAGTGTATCGTTTTTCTAAATGACTATAAAAACGGAAAATTCTATGCAAAACACAGAACGTCTCGATTTCTGCACCAGGGAATAAATATTGCTGAAGATGTTACTGTGGCACGTTCACACACAGTTATTGTCGTCACATGAAATAATAAGATGGATAAAATAGTATGAGGCACATTGTGACGTATCAGTAATCTGACATTTTTTTTTAAATGGCTACTTGTTAAAAAAATGTTTTTCTGATCTGTGTTTATATTAAATAGAATAGAATAGAATGGAATGCCTTTATTGCCTTATATATAATGCCTTATATAAAACAAATAGCTTGATTTTAGCATAATCTTTTACGAGTTTACTTTGAGTTAAATTAACATAAATGTGAAATATGTCGATTTATTTATTTTTGTTTTGTTTTATTTATCTAGTAAACATTAAAGAAATGTGGATTTTTATTTTATTTTCTGGAATGTAGTATCAGTGACCACTAGATGGCGCACAAGCATCATTGTTTTATCAATGCGATCAGTTTGCAGAACTATGAAGCAACTGCATTTATTGTTTTCCTATATGTCTCATTTGCATATGAATACAATGAACGGTTTATGTTACAATACAATGGTAAATACAATACAATGTTGTTTTTGCTCAAATACTAAATTTAATTTGCTTTAATTTTAGCACATTTAAATTGCTTACATACGACGATTGATCTGTTTTTGTTGATTCGTTGATTCTCTTCTTGGAATCATGAACTTGTAACATGTAAAAAGGAGTTCAATAATTCAAATACCCAGAACTGGATCTGGGAGGCAGATCCATTAACTGCTGGACCAATCAGAAAGAAGTGATTGTGTTTAAATTGTGTGCAGTTCTTGCAGTCTTATTAACCCAGTGTGTTTCATCAAAGCTTCTGCCGCTCTTTAATCCTCTTGCTTCACGCTATTTTGGTGTCGACACAACACAATCTTTTCCCTGGGATTCGAACCCATCATGGCAGATTAGAATGCATCATTTCAGAGATGTGGCTTGAGATGCTTCTCTTTCGTGAGGCTCCACATGTGAGATGAAAGAGACTGGGAGCGAGAACTTGTGCTGCTGCTTTGATTTGCGTCCGTTTGTGTCACAAACATCGTTTCCAGTGGCCGTGGTGATGCAGGAGGACCGACGCCTCATTACTCTGTGTGTGTGTGTGTGTGTGTGTGTGTGTGTGTGTGTGTTCCTGCATTTAGCACAAAATTGGGTGCAGAATTCCATAGTTTCTAGCACAAAGTGGGGCCCCGTTGTGTGAGGTTGTTGTCTAGGGCCCCACAAGTTTGAATATGTTTTTGAGGGTCATAATGTAATTTAGACATAAAGTGTTTATAACTGAGTGTGTGTCAAGGTCAGAGTAAAGCGGGAGGGGGGGGGGGTGTTGAGGCTTCTGTTTACAGTGAGGAGAGAAAGAATGTATTGTTTTGCATGTAAGTCAATGGTGGGGCCCCACTATGGTATAAATGCAAGTGTGTGTGTGTGTGTGTGTGTGTGTTTCCTGCATGTTGCACAAATTTGGGCCCAGAATGCTAGCTTTTAGCATAAAGTGGGGCCCCGTTGTGCACTTTGTAATAAATTCAATTTGTAATATTCAATAATATTGAATAGCTTTTTGAGGGTCAAGATGTAATTTTAAGACAGAGGTTCATGTTAAGGTCATAGTAAAAAGGAATATTAGGAGAGAGAGAGAGAGAGAGAGAGAGAGAGACAGAAACACTGCCCATTAAAGATTTTTGGTGAGCTTCCCATCTCCGCCTGTTATTTTGCGAGACACCCGTGGCCGACGCGTTACAATTTCATTACAATTTTTGTTATAACATTTTACCAAATTCCTGCTTTCCCTGGGAATCGAGCCCATGATCCAGTGTTCCAAACACCAGCGCTCTACAGACTGAGCAAGAGGAAAACTAGAGGAAAAGAGGAAACAGTTCAGCTGAATGAACGTGCTGATGGTTCACTGAAGCAGGAGATTCAACGTTATCTGACGAATTCAACACTGATGACTAATATCAGACTGTCTTCTTCACAGTGGTGAGAAAGTCTTTCTGTAATAGGAGAGTTTTCTTAAAGATTGCTTGTATTACCTTCTGTGTGTGATTCCCACTGTTCTATTCTTTATTTGTTGCGCATCATTGTGGAATCTTGCATAGTTGCACGAGTCAATGAAAACAAATTATCACCACGGAATCTCCGTGACAACCTGTCAAGTGTATATTTAAATGTCTGTTTATTGTTTAGCTAGTTACCTCCTTTCCATCAGATGAGCGGGACGTCTCTGCACTGATCTGCTAATAAAAGGCTCCCGTGTTTCTCTGACCATAAACCCCTTTCTGTACTGCGACCACTAACAAAGATCTCAAAATTCTCCATTTCCCAACAGGGTTCAGCTTTGCTGTTCTTGCTGCTGACTTTAGAGCAGAAGATGGAGGTTTTTAAACTTAAAGATTTTATCAGAAGGATAGCTGAAGCAAATGAAGTTCTTTGGAAGCTTCTTCCTGTCGTTATAGAGTCTTCCTCAGTTCGGTAAGTCTCACTCACACATTTATTCACTATACGAACCTTGTGCTTGAACATTTGTGTAGATGAACTGAAGTTGTTTGGTAGAAGTGTAATATTTATTTTGTTTTTGTTGGTTAATTTTCTTTTCTGTGATTTGTTTATTCATTAATCTACATAATGTCAAGAGTTCAGCAAATTAAATTTAATATGTTCACATGCAAAACAAACCATATAATTATAATATGTACACGGCGGCACGGTAGCGCAGTGGGTAGCACTGTCGCCTCACAGCAAGAAGGTTCTGATTGTTCAAGTTCTGAGCATTTGAAAGGCGCTTTTTACAGTTTTACCTGTCTCAAAGCGCACATTTGATTGTGCCTGGAGGTGTGAGTTTGATGCCGCCCGGGGTCTTTCTGTGTGATGCTTGTTCTCCCCGTGCTTGCGTGGGTTTCCTCCGGGTGCTCTGGTTTCCCCCCAGAACAACAAACATGCGTTTCAGGTTAGTCTGGCCGTGTGAGTGTGTGTGAGCGTGTGTGGTGTGTACAGATTTGTACTGGAGGATTTGTCGTGATTTCACGTGATGTTCCAACACAGGAAATTGTTTTACAACAAATTGAAATTGTAACTTGACCTGCTGGCCTGCTGAAATGTTGTAAAATTAAATGTTCCTCCATTAAAAATTGCATTTAAGTTTAAAGTGCATTCAGAACAAGTGCAAAGGATATAACATTTTCTCTGAATGCGGACTTTTCATAGTTTTTACCGTGGTATTTACCGCCACTTTGGGCGCTTTAGAGCTGCGCTAAAGGATTAGCGTCCGCTACAGACGCATCAGATGAGCTGATCTCTTTAGTTTGCTGCTCAAACGGAGTCAGAAGAGAGAGAATGTTGAGAGAGAAAAGTGATCGGCGCTCCGCTATATGCCGCAGCTCTTACGGCCTCTGCTTACGTCATCAACTTCGGTGAAAAAAGTCTTTCGGTCGAAAAACCGAAAATGCACTTTTTGGCCATTTTCGGTGGCCGAAAATTCAGTACATCCCTAGAGAATACTGTTTACACTGATTCTGCCTTAATAAAAAAAATAAAACATTTTCCCCGAAATTTTGGCGGCACCCTCAAAAGATCTCACGGCACCCCTTAGTGCCGCGGCACACCGGTTGGGAACCACTGCACTACAAGTTTCCATTTATCATGGATTCTTCATATTCCAGTAATGTTTGTCCTTGCACCATCAGGTGGATATTATATGAAGCGCGCACACATTTAAAAATTCTGGAAATTGTTCTTGGAGGATTGTTCGTGATCACAGGATGCCGCGTGAAAAAATGGCCATAAATGTATACCCGGGTGAAGTGGCTACCACTATTTTACCGGGCAATTGGTGTGCGTCAATGTTGTGTGTCATGTAAGGCGACCTTGAGAGTCATGAAAGGCGCCAATAGATAACAATTTAATGAATTATTATTATTCTATAATTATAATATGTATATATTTTGTTGTGGTTTTGTTTGTGTTTGTTTTTTTGCAAGTAGGAATAATAATAATAATAATAATTGTTGAATAGGTTGGAAATTGATCAACAATGCACTTTATAGCGTATTTACTTGAGTAAATAGTCGAGGATTTTTCCTTAATTTCGGGCTCAAAGTGGGCGGCTCGACGTATACGCGCGGTCTACCGAAATAGAACATATTTTACTTCATTCATTTTACGTCAAACCTCTGCGTCAAAAAGATGTGCGCGCGCGCCGAGCACTGCACAGTGCGCACTGACAAAGGAGCACTGACTCCGCTCCTCTCTTATTTTGCTGGCTGCTCCACACACACACACACACACACACACACACAAACACACACAGTTGCACACTCTTATTTATACCCAAACCATGAGTCAGCATTAGCGTCTGTCTTCTACTTTTCTTTTTCCTTAAAGGGGCAGGGCACTTTTCCCACAAACCTTAAAAATTATAATGCAGCGGCAATTTAAACCTTAAACATAAATTAACAATAACTTAAATAGATTAACACCAACTTAAACAAACAGGGTGTGGAAGGTGCGAAAGAAAAGGATAAAAGCAATATCCTAGCTTGTGTCATTCAACACTTCCAACAATACTGTAACTTCCGGCACGCGCGTTATACGTCACTATGACGTCAGAACTCAACTCCCAACGGGAGAACAAACAGAACTGCCTTTGGCAATGTAACACAGTATATTCCCTGGGTGAATTATGTACAGTCACCACAAGGGTTACTTTATTTTTAAGATTCCTTTACCACCAAGAATGCCTGAATAGTTTTCTTTTTTCTATAGGATTAAAGAGCATTTGAACTGGTGTTCTATCATTTTTCCCATTAGTTCTGTGCTATATTATGTTTGAAAGAAAAATTAGGTGTTTAATGATATTTTAAGGGCTACTTCTTGTCTTGTTTCGGAAGGGGGTGCGTTCCCGGCACCCCTTTAGTGTCCCCGTGAGTCCCAAATGACCGGAATTGACTTTATATGAAACACAAAATTGTGTTTACTCATTTCTATTTTTTCAGTTTTCGCTCGTTTCTTTCCCCCGTCTTAAAAGGGGGTCTAAACAAAATACCACAATCTCACAGCTGAAGTAGAAGGATGTGAAGTATCGACTTATAAGCGAGTAAATACAGTAACTTTTATGCGGGAACCTTCATTTAGTTGCTGAGTTTTAAATCCAGTTGAAGATGAAGAAGTCTTGAAGTGTCAGTGATTTGTTCTTTAATGTCTTGATGTTTCTGAACTGAGAGACTGAAGAGTTGTTTTTCTTCGCAGTTTGGGTCGTTGTGGAGTGACAGAAAAAGGTTGTTCTGCTCTGGCTTCAGCTCTGAGATCAAGCTCACGTCTGACTGAACTAGATCTGACTGAGAATGATGATCTGAGAGACTCTGGAGTGAAGATTCTCTGTGATTCACTGAAGGATTCTCACTGTAATCTACAGAAACTCAGGTAATAATAACAATAATACATT
The DNA here is from genome assembly GCA_017309775.1 of Paedocypris sp. Pulau Singkep. Lineage (NCBI taxonomy): Eukaryota > Metazoa > Chordata > Actinopteri > Cypriniformes > Paedocypris > Paedocypris sp. Pulau Singkep. Next base: position 1,842,364 of record MU204278.1, on the reverse strand, counting down.
TTGATGTGATGGCGCAATAATACATATGATGTCGCCTTTCTAGACACCCACGGTCACCTTTCATACATGTTGTAAGATTATTAATATTTGGAGGCTTTCTGAATTATTATACTTCGAAAAGAAGTCATTGCGGCGGTTACGCGGTTTGCTCCTCCCTCTCTGTTCGTGTAGCGGCGTATCTCAAGGCGGCCGGAGAAACATTGGGGAGGCGGGAGATTAAAGCATGTAACAAATGAATTTAATCTCAACATCAGTAACATCGCTGAAAATGCCTGCTCGCACAGATACGATGTGGAGAAGGGCAAAAGTAGAGAAATAGACGCTATCTTTCTGACGCAAATTAGCGTATTCCCTCAATGTTGCATGCCAAAAAGCTGCTAGTGTCACGTCACTCTTCTCAAATTTGACTTTCAGTGTTGAATCAGCAGACAAGAGATCAGCAGATCAGAGAGCGACAAACACAGTGCAGACTAGAACTGAGCAAGAGCAAATGTAGATTTGAGCTCAGTTTACAGGTTGCGCGACCTCAGTTCAAGTGGTTCAAGCTAAATCGAGTTGCGCTCGCTCGCGAATCTTTTTGGCACTAAATTGATCCCATACGTTAGTGCAATTTTCTCTCCGAAATTTTGGCGGCACCCTCAAAAGATCTCACGGCACCCCTTAGTGCCGCGGCACACCGGTTGGAACCACTGCTGTAGAGAATGTATGAATGAATGAAGTCTTGAAGTGTCAGTGATTTGTTCTTTATTTTCTTGATGTTTCTGAACTGAGAGACTGAAGAGTGTCGTTGTTCTTCACAGTTTGAGACATTGTGGAGTGACAAAAGAAGGTTGTTCTGCTCTGGCTTCAGCTCTGAGATCAAACTCACGTCTGACTGAACTAGATCTGACTGGTAATAATCTGAGTGACTCTGGAGTGAAGATTCTCTGTGATTCACTGAAGGATTCTCACTGTAATCTACACAATCTCAGGTAATTCTGCTCTCAGACAATAGGTCAATATCAGATCAAGAATAAAAAATGTAATAAAAATCAGATTTTTTAATTTGTTTTTTTTTTTAGAAAATATAAATGTTTTTTTTATTTTTCTGTGAAGGTGCTCTAAAACATCATTGCTTTTAGTGTATTAGCAAAAATGACAATGTTTCAAATGTGGAAAAAGTATTTAATTTTATGTTTCAGTTGAAGCTGAAAATAGCTGAAAGTCTTGAAGTGTCAGTGATTTGTTCTTTATTATCTTGATGTTTCTGAACTGAGAGACTGAAGAGTGTTGTTGTTCTTCACAGTTTGAGTAATTGTGGAGTAACAGAAGAAGGTTGTTCTGCTCTGGCTTCAGCTCTGAGATCAAACTCACGTCTGACTGAACTAGATCTGACTTATAATAATAATCTGAGTGACTCTGGAGTGAAGATTCTCTCTGATTCACTGAAGGATTCTGACTGTAATCTACACAAACTCAGGTAATTCTGCTCTCTGAAAATACTGTATGCCAATATCAGGTCAAGCTTAAAAAATCCAATAAAAATCTGAATTTCAATTATTTAAACTTTTCTTTAAAATAGAAATGTGTTTTCCGTGAATCTGCACTAAGCATTTCATTGTTTTTAATTTATTACCAAAAATGTTTTTAAATGTGGAAAAAGTATAAAAAAATAATAGTTTTTAACTTCATAAATTTAGTTCCAATTGAAGCTGAAAACAGTTGAAAGTCTTGAAGTGTTGGTGATTTGTTCTTTAATATCTTGATGTTTCTGAACTGAGAGACTGAAGAGTGTTGTTGTTCTTCACAGTTTGAGTAAATGTGGAGTGACAGAAGAAGGTTGTTCTGCTCTGGCTTCAGCTCTGAGATCAAACTCACGTCTGACTGAACTAGATCTGTCTGGTAATAATCTGAGTGACTCTGGAGTGAAGATTCTCTGTGATTCACTGAAGGATTCTCACTGTAATCTACACAAACTCAGGTCATTCTGATCTCAGAACATGTCCCACTGTCAGTTCAAGCATGAAAATCTGAATTTCAAATAGCTTAAATTATTTTAGAAAATATAAATGTTTTTTTTTCCTTGAACTTGTCACGCCAATGAAGACTCAGATGATGGCTGAGGTTTAAACAAAGGTTTTAATGTTAAACAAAACGATCCAGAAGACGAAGAAGAACTCATAAAAAGGCACCACCAAAACATAAACGTGAGCCAAGCTGACGTGGCTTCTCACGGATCACATGACCAGGTTTGATCGGTAGCTCATGCTCCCTCCGTGATCCTTAAGAATCCCTCGGTGATGAGGCGCACATGTCGTGGAGGGAGATGAGCTGCAGGTGTCCGATTGCCCCTGCTATTTCTCCTGGGCCGCCACCAGGGGTAGCTAAACCCCAGGATTGTAACAGTACCCTCATGCGTTTGCTGTTTCGCATGTACCACACCGAAACAGCAAACGCATGAGCTCGTGCTCACCCGATGGTGAAAGCCACTTACTGCGTTCCGTGGATTTGCATAAATGTGACTCCATCTTTAAAAAGACGTGTCAACATTTGGGAGCAAAAAACTCTCGCCACCGCTGGGAAGTACTGCTGATTCCAAAGATGAGTTTTGCCAGAAACAAAGAGTATTGAGTCAGATTTCTCCAATCAGCGAAGGATGCTCTGTAATGCTCACACGTCTCGTTTATGCAGCCATGAACTTGATCGTTCATTGGCCTGTTGAGTTTGAAGCATAGAATCAGGACTGTCTGATTTCCCATTGTCAGGTAACTGACCGACATCGAAGTAAACTGACAATGAAAGAGAAATGGAAATATTTGGGAAATATTGTGAACATGTGAAAAAAGTGATAAGTATTTAATTTTATAATTTGAGTTTCAGTTGAAGCTAAAATAGCTGAAAGTCTTCACGTGTCAGTGATTTGTTCTTTATTATCTTGATGTTTCTGAACTGAGAGACTGAAGAGTGTCGTTGTTCTTCACAGTTTGAGTAAATGTGGAGTGACAGAAGAAGGTTGTTTTGCTCTGGCTTCAGCTCTGAGATCAAACTCACGTCTGACTGCACTTATTCTGACTGATAATAATCTGAGTGACTCTTGTGTGAAGATTCTCTGTGATTCACTGAAGGATTCTCACTGTAATCTACACATACTCAGGTAATTCTGCTCTCACAATATATGCCACTGGCAGATCAAGCTTAAAAATGTAATAAAAATCAAAATTCCAATTGTTTGAATTATTCTATTAAATAGAAATGTGTTTTCTGTGAAGCTGCACTAGACCTTTCATTGTTTTTAATTTATTAGCAAAAATGAAAATATTTTAAAGGTCGAAAAAATTTAAAGTATTTAAATCATTTAAATTTAAATTATTTTATCATTGTTCCAGTTGAATCTGAAAATAGTTAAAAATCTTACAGTGTCAGTGATTTGTTCTTTAATATCTTGATTTTTCTGAGGTGAGAGACTGAAGAGTGTCGTTGTTCTTCACAGTTTGAGATATTGTAGAGTGACAGAAGAAGGTTGTTCTGCTCTGGCTTCAGCTCTGAGATCAAACTCACGTCTGACTGAACTAAATCTGACTGGTAATAATCTGAGTGACTCTGGAGTGAAGATTCTCTGTGATTCACTGAAGGATTCTGACTGTAACCTACACAAACTCAGGTAATTCTGATCTCAGAAAATGTGCAAATATCAGATCAATCATAAAAAACAATAATAATCAGAAACTCCTCTGCTCCTAGTGCTTGTGCTGAATCCACTGGTGCTGGTGTGTTTTTAAGGGCAGCGTGAGGAAAGACTGATTTTCACAACGTATTGTGCATTATAACGGTTATTAACGTTTCTGATGTTATGTCATGTTCTTTTCAGTTATTTGATGTTGATGTGGAGTTGTTCTTACTGCACCTAGTTTTGTGTTGTACCTAGTTCAGGAGTTCCTGCAAGGATCCTTGGTTTAACCTTCTTTAAACATATGGTTTTTTAACCTGCCGTCTTCTGTCTGTTCCCCGCGCGAGACAAAAATATGTCTCAACTGTTTTAGATTTAGCATTGTTGTATGAAATCTAAATATTTTATCGCTGATGTGCTAAAAATGTAAATTTATTTTATTTTAATGCAAAGCAAAAATGTTCTATGATTCTTTGGGCCTTCATAAACTTAACTTTTCATTGGCTGAAGTAAAAATGTTTCAAAACCAAATACACAACTAAAATAATGGCATTTTTTAATTTAATACAATATACATATTTTTTAGGTGGAAACATTTTGTTTAGTTCCAATGGAGCTGAAAATAGTTTAAGTCTTGAAGTGTCAGTGATTTGTTCTTTAATATCTTGATGTTTCTGAACTGAGAGGCTGAAGAGTGTCGTTGTTCTTCACAGTTTGAGTAATTGTGGAGTGACAGAAGAAGGTTGTTCTGCTCTGGCTTCAGCTCTGAGATCAAACTCACGTCTGACTGCACTAGATCTGTCTTATAATCTGGATCTGAGTGACTCAGGAGTGAAGATTCTCTCTGATTCACTGAAGGATTCTCAGTGTAATCTACACAAACTCAGGTAATTCTGCTCTCAGAAATTAGAAAAATATCAGATAAAGCATAAAAAACACTTAATGAATAAAATGCATTTTGTTTTAGAACAGCAAGATTCAACAACATGAATCTGTGAACTCGCCGTTTTCAGTCAATATCTCGTTTTTTTTGTTTCTTTTTAAATAAAAAAAGGTCAAATAAGGCCAGAAAGGTTTTGTGGACACGATGGAAAGCAGTCAGTTTCTGAACGTAAGAAATTACGAACTTGTAGATATCTAAAGAAGTGGTCTTTGGGAATGGCATGCTTGTTTGTTAATTTGTCAAATGAAGCATTTAAATGAAGCAATGTAAAAAAAGCAACATTTTGTCAATGTAAAGGTCCTGTAGAGTGATGATTCCCTGTTTAGTCCAGATATTGAAGGCCTTGTCTATTATTGAGGGGGTGAACATATTATTGTTGTTCAGCGGGGCAAGAGGGCAGATATTGCGGAGAACAAATGATTTTCTAAATTGGTTCCAGATTCTTAGAACTGTGTCACCATTGGATTAGAGTAGTGAGATACAGGCTTGGAAAGTGGGAGCTTGGAACACAGTAAGGAGTGTGATGAGACGTCTTTTTAAGAAGCTTTCTCCAAGGAAAGTCATTTAGGGGGGACGGTCTGATGGTTCTCCCTGTAGTAGATCAGCGCACTGATGTTAGCCACCCAATAGTATGAAGAGCATGAAGTTGGGAAGTGATATACCACATAACGTGCAAGGAGTTTGTAAAATTTTTGCGAATTCTGGGGTTTTTGTTGTTCCATATAAAAGATGAAATGGGTTTGTCAAATGAGATAAAAAGTGATTATAAGAAAGTATAAGAATTTCGGAAGAGCGTTTATCTTAAAAGTTTTGATCCTTCCGGGAAATTGGCTTTATAAAGGTCTTTTTGGTCAGGTGTAATGCACAATTCTTTAGAGAAATTGCTGTGGAGGGCGAATTGATTGGCATTAGCTAATGGAGGGGACCAGTAGTTCCAGATGTTGGGACAGCAGCTTGGTGAGAATCTCATCATCTGAGTTCAGTAGGGAGATTGGGCGATACGAGCCGCAGTGGATGGGGGTTTTATCTTTTTTGAGGATGAGGGAAATATCCGCTTCCCACATCGTTGGAGGTCCAGTTCCAGAACTTGCAATAAGTAAAAAAATGTGTCCATGGCTGATTCACTGTCTGAGGGCTGAAAACAAGAATTTATCTCCTTATGGTTGACGTGTTCTTGGCCGTGTTCATCCCTGACCTCCAAGATGAAGCGTTTTGTTGTTCTGGAGGGTAACTGATGTTTGTTGGAATTGCTGCGTGCCTGCGGACGTGTTTGCGACCGGGCTGTGAAGCTGAAGCCTTTCTTTTTGTTCTATCAACCCCCTGGATTTGATTTGACTTAATTTATTAATAAAAACCTATTTTTGTTTGTGACCTGCCTGATTCCCACTTTCGTTTTTGTTATGGTTTTCGAGCCGGGCCGTAACATGGCAGACACCACAACCAGAGGCAACGTGCGAGCTTGCTCAAGCGGTGCAAGCCCAAACCGCCTTGACAATTGATGTAAGCTACTGCAACTACGCTGTCGGATTTGACCAGCACATGATACCCTCCGACTTGCCTGAGCAAGTGTTTCAAACCGAGGTGCACGGCTAGTAGCTCGAGCATGTTGACGTGCCACTGGAGGTGAGGACCCGACCAACAACTCCACGGCCGTCGCACACTGCTCCCCACCCCGTGTTGTATGCATCCGTAGATACCACAACACGACGAGAGACGGTTCCCAAGGGGATGCCTGTCCGCAGGAAGCTCGTCTTTGAACAAGGGTGGAACAGGTGGAGACATTCGGGTGTGACTAAGATCCCGGTATCTCCCTAGCCGCCAGACTTTGGGACCTTGTCCCGGATCCAGAACTGAAGAAGCCGCATGTGTAACTTGCCTAACGGAGTCACCATGGAGGCAGACACCATGTGGCATAGGATCCTCTGGAAGTGTTTGCACTGGAAAACGTCCAGTTGACTCCGGATGCTGGCGGCTCTCCGAGAGGACAGCCTGCCGCACATCAGAACGGAGTCTAGGTCGAGCCAGAGAAAGGAGATCTGCTGACACGGGGTCAGAGCACTCTTCTTTCGATTGACGCAAAGCCCCAGCAGGCCTAAGTGCCTGGGCACTGCATCCCTCTGTGCGATCAACTGACTCCGCGAATTAGCTAACAGAAGCCAATGGTCCAGGTAGTTCAGGATCCTGATGCCGCGCACTCTCAGGGAAGAGAGGACAGCCTGCGCTATCTTTGTAAAGACTCGCGGTGACAAAGAGAGGCCGAAGGGCAGGACCTTGTACTGATACGCTCGGCCCTCGAAGGTAAAGCGCAGGAAGGGCTTGTGCCGGGGCAGAATCGAGACGTGAAAGTACGTGCCTTGAAGGTCGATAGCGCCGAACCAATCCTGAGGCTGAACTGCCCTCAGAATGTCCCTCTGGGTCAGCATCGTGAAGGAGAACCTGTTAAGGTAACTGTTCAGGGATCTCATATCCAGAATGGCTGAAGTTCGATGTATATGAGTTGAAAAGGAAGGGAGAGAGAACTGTCCCCTGAGGGGCCCCGGTGCTGCAGATTACAGTTTCGGACACACTGTTCTGTATACGTACTGAGGGTGGTTAGTTAGGTAGTCCATAAATATGTGTGTACTCTGCGTGTAATCCTGAGCCGGGCTGGTAACATTATACCGTATCTGATCACGGAGTAATGCTCTCAGATCATTAAAGCGGCCCGGCGCTTTAGCGACATTCACGGTGTAGTCCGGGAAGAAAGTAGTGCAGTTTGGCGACGATAATCCGGGGTTTGTTGTTGTATTTCTTGCCTGATAGTCCCCTGTGAGAGCGCTCCACGATGATGTCTTTGTCCAGATGTAACGCCTCATGTTGGCGACCGCGGATGTGGAGCTTGAGCCTGGTTCTTCAGGGACACCTGTGATACACTGCCGCGTCTAAAACAATTTAAAAAGGTTCAGGAAGGCCTCATAAAAGACAGATAACCCATAGTACAAAAGACATTACACATAGGCGGCAATGAATCGCTAGCTAACAGACTGGTTGAGCACAGGTGAAGTCACTGCAACACACACACACTTTCATTGTGACCCAGCGATGTCCAACATTAAATTACACAATGCTCTACGTTTCCCACCATGAGGACAGCCAGTCGCCGGCCAAGGATTTATATGGCCACAGCTGATCTTCCTCACCTTGCCACACAAACATACGCTTAAAGGCGTTATAATATTCGCTTACTTGTGGTCACCGAAGCGGTGTTCGTCTGTGACCATGAGTCTGCACTGTTTTTCCCTCTGGTGGCGTGTGTTCATGGTGCGACTGAAAACGTGATGATTAGGTTAAATGTCCATCATTTACCACTTGAAAGCGTTGTGTCTGGTCACTTACAAGCGCTCGCTTTTATCTATTAATAACGAAACCAATGCCGCATTGATGTAATAAAAACGTAATACATCACAGGAGAGATATTGTGGAATTAACAGATTTGAACAAGAAAGTGTCTGATTTCTCTTCACTGCTGAAGAGGAGCGAAGAAAGAACTGAGTTCACTAGGTTGGGAACAGCAAAAGAACTGACCTCACTTTAACCGAACTGAAATTTGTTTAAAACAAACTATATGTGAAAGCACCCTAATTGTATTACCTGTTTGCACTAGAAAGAGTGCACATTTTTGTCATTGTTATTTAATTTTGGTACATTGTTGTACTGAAATACAGTATATTACAGTATAATATTGTTATACTGAAAGCAGAATATGTTAAACTGTTTTATTTTGTATTCGTTTAATTTTGTTAATTCCTTAAAAATCATAATTTATATTTAGACTTTGTTGGCCAGTTGTAGTCCTAATATTGTATATAAATATTAAAAGATCCAAACCATCTGTTGTGTTTTATCATTCATTAAACTAATGATAATATTTACAATACTATTTTGAATTTGATAGGTGTCTCACATTGTCCCACAACAATATTAAAAAAGTGTAGATTAATGTACAGTGCTTTGTCCATTTCATTCATTTCACATTTAATATGGACAGCAGCCAAGTTATTTGACAAATAAAAAAAAAAAACATTGTCACAAGTAACGCAATAGTTACTTTCCCTAGTAGTTACTTTTATAATGATGTAACTCAATTACTTATTTTCAGAAGTAACTGTAACTAATTACTTGTTTAAAGTAACGTTCCTAACACTGGCAACACTGGTTGAAGTAGAAAACAGTTGAAAGTCTTGATGTGTCAGTGATTTGTTATTTAATATCTTGATGTTTCTGAACTGAGAGACTGAAGAGTGTCGTTGTTCTTCACAGTTTGAGTAATTGTCAACTGACAGAAGAAGGTTGTTCTGCTCTGGCTTCAGCTCTGAGATCAAACTCACGTCTGACTGAACTAGATCTGTCATGGAATGTAGATCTGAGTGAATCTGGAGTGATTCTCTCTGATTCACTGAAGGGTTTTCACAGTAATCTACATAAACTCAGGTAATTTTGCTCTCAGAAAATGGGCCAATGTCAGATCAAGCATAAAAAAACTAATAAAATTCACAATTTCAATTGTTTTAGTTATTCTACAAAATATAAATGTTTTTTTTCCAATGAAGCTGCACTAAAACATTTCATTGTTTTTAATGCTTTGGCTAAAATGAAAGTATTTTAAATGTGGGGAAAAAAGTACAACTATTTAATTTTATAACTTTAGTTCCATTTTTGTGTCAGTGATTTGTTCTTTAATATCTTGATGTTTCTGAACTGAGAGACTGAAGAGTGTTGTTGTTCTTCACAGTTTGATAGGTTGTGGAGTGTCAGAAGAAAGATCTTCTCAGATTTCAGCTCTGAGATCAAACTCACGTCTGACTGAACTAAATCTGTTTGAACTATCAGACTCAGACTCAGACACAGAGTCTTTCCTAGGACGTGATTGAACTAAACTCTACTGGACCCACCAAACCATGACTTACGAGCATCCTAGACCATGTGCAATAACCACTCCAGCAATAATGTGCAATTAATAAATAATATAACATACGTGTGCAATTGTGTTATTTGTTTATTTGCGCTCTTACTCTATACTTACTCTATAGAAGACATGGGGAAGCCAAGCTAGAAGAGCTTGTCTCCGCAATTTCATTTTCAAGCATATACTTTAATTGTTGTTTCATTTTTTTATGCTTTTCCGCATTTAGTCGATAGAATTTTTGTTTGACCGGCTTCGCATTCCCCACATCAATATCATGGTCTACCAGATGTGTACGGGAGGAGGCATCCGAAAACAGACAAACAAAACTTTGAATCAATTCCGACAACTGTTTTGCACATGGTGGTGCTAAATGATCAAGCAATTCGTTGGTGGTGCATTTTGATCAAAAAAAGATCAAGGAAATGATCAATGGGGAGTTGTCCAGTGGTAGGGGACTGGTGTCCAAGAGGTTGCCGGTTCAAATCCCCCGTATGACTGGTTCTACAACTAAGTGTCCTTGGGCAAGACACTGAACCCCACATGCCCCCCGGGCGCCGCACTGTGTGGCAGCTCACTGCTCCAAGTTTGTTCGGATGGGTCAAAAGCAGAGACAAATTTCCCCACTGAGGGATTAACAAAGGTTATTTCTTCTTTCTTTTTATCTAATTTGTCCAGATGAGACAAGACTTCAGTGTTGTTAAAACGACTGACAGATTGCTGTTCAATCTTCTCTATGACACTTTCCTCACCTGAAGATTTAATTTCTGGCTGGGTAGCCATTACAGGATGTGGACAGGGGTGTGAAGAGTACCGGACAGCCATACTTGAGTAAAAGTACAGATACTTACCGTAAAAATTACTCCATTACAAGTAACAAGTCACCAATTTCAAAAAGACTTGAGTCAAAGTAGCAAAGTATCCAATTTTAAAAGAACTTGAGTATTAATAAGTTTTCTTTGTAATAATATTTTCTTTGTACTCAAAATAGGCCCCAAAAAAGAAATGTGAAAACAAACTATTGTTTATTAATACAGAAATATTATTATATGATTATATAATAACATTTGTAAAACACATTCAGTATTCAAGGTCTAGTTTGAGTTGCTTCTCAAGTGATTAGGACACGGATGATCGTCCAGCTCTTGATGTCCTGGTGTTTGCTTCATCACTGGCGTCAGTCGTGTCGCTAGTTAAACATCTGCTACACATACATTTACGCCACTATTTCGCGTTCATGTGGTTTTTAATTAACAAAAATAGCGTCCATTACCTTCAGCAGCCTAAAGATGGCAATATTCGCCTCGTTCACCCAAGATATTAACCGCGGTATAAATCGATTCTGACAAAATCAAGATGTAACGAGTAACGATAAGTGTCCGTTCAAATGTAGTGGAGTGAAAAGTACTGCTACTCAATCAGAATTGTAGTGGAGTAGAGAGTTAAAGTTGCTTATATTTTTTTATACTCAGTACAAGTACGAAGTAGCCAAAAACATACTTAAGTAAAGTAACGAAGTACATTCACTCAAGTACCTTACACCCCTGGATGTGAACCAGAGTTGTTTTTCTCTTTAGGCTCAGGCATGCAAGAGAAGAAAGGTTTTAATAAATTAACGTGACACAGTTGTGTATTCTTCCTTCTGTTTGGTGTGGAAATCAGATAATCTTGTTCCCCCACTGGTTTGATCAGGGTTAGGGTTAAGGGTTAGGGTTAGGTGAAGTAACGGGATGATACTTGAAATCATTCAGTGTGAATATTATGGTGCACTGGCGCATCAAGTCCTTGCTCCCCCCGGTTTTTAGGAACAAATACTTAAACAACGGGACAATGCTGCTCTACAGTAAAAACATTTTTTATTTTGAATCAGTACAATAAAAAGTTTTCAGGCTTTCGTCCCAGCCCAGATTGTGATCAACCAGTGCCTGAAAATGGTTTCTGCCGTGTCAGGTGTCCAGGTGAGGTGATCTGCTTCTGTGAAAAAAAGGTGATCCGGAATTTTGGGTAAGTATGTGGAATTTGTTGTGATGAAGTGGTTGATTTCCCTCAAATGAGCCTGGTCCTGGAGCGGAAGGCGAGGGGAGAAGTTGATGATGTAGATGATGGCGTCGAGGAATGTGTCTGAGGTGGATTTGAGCAGGGTCGACAGCTGCTTACAGGTGGTTGCCCTGACGTTGTGTTGCCTTTTGTTGAGGCCCACTGACAAAATGACTGTCAGTGTCCTCATGAACTGGTGTGAGTTGCGGGAACATGTTAATTTGAATGTTTCGGCAGTTATGACAAGGTATCTGTTGGAGATTGGAGTCTCCCAAGATTACCGTGGGTGCTTTGACGGTAAGATGCCAACCGTTAAGTTTGTTCATCTTGTTCAACGGTGGCTGTAGTGTTGGTCTGTTTGCCCTAAGTGAAGACTGTGGTGCGATTATGGATGTGCGTGGTGGGCGTAACATCTTTCTGGATGGAGGTGGAGAAGGGTGCTCCCTCTGTGAGGGTGGAGGTTCCCATGTGTTGCTCCTCTGTCTGTAGGGTGAGCAGGGTTAGGGTGGGGTATGGGTATGAAGGGATGGACGGTGTAGTCTGGAGGTGTATGTGTGTGTGAGCGTATTGTGTAGGAGGTGTAGGTAGTGTGTGTGTGTGTGTGGGGGGTTACTGTACGTAGATGGAAGGGTACGAAGTGGGAGTGGAGGCGGGAGTGTGGAGGAAGGAAGTAGGGAAGGGGCCTTGGGATGAGGGTAGGAGGGGAGTAGGGGCTAAGAAGTGTTGGGGTGGGTTAGGGGTTGGGTAGGGGCTATGGTTAGGGTTAGGTCAGTGGATGTTTTTTGTAGTGATTCAGGTTGAATGTTTCGGTGCACTGGCGCATAAGTTAGGGTTAGGTGAGTGAGGGTTATGGTCAGGTGAGTGAGGGTTAGGTATGAAGGGTTAAAAAACTCAGAAGAGTCGGCACACGGGCACAGGCCATCTTAAAAAAACTTCATCCATTTAGGTTTATAATAAAGTGTTATAAAACTTGTACTTTAAAAGAAACCACGCAAGTAAAATATTTGTAATCTTTAAAAACACTTTAAAGAGCCTTTTCGGAAGTTTACAAATATATTGAAAAAAAAAATGAATACAAAAATGAATAAATAAATTTTTATAAAATTAATTCAAATAATAAAAACAATAAAAGAATAAAAAAACGATATAATCTTGTTGTAAAATCCAGACTAAAAAGAAACAGCTAAAAAGCTACCACCCGTTAAAACAGCAATAGGAGGAGACAAAAAAGAAGGGTTTAAAAAGTAACAGAATTAAATGAAGGACTAATGTCACATACTGTGTATTATTAACAAGGTAAGGAGTCCGACTCACCTGGTCTGGTGGATGGAAGAAAGGTACAGCTCTAACCCTTATTTTTATTATGTTGGGGAATTATGGTTGTGAGTCTGGCTGATTTTATGGTTAGGTAAGGGTTGTGGTCAGGGTTAAAAAACCAGTGAGGACTAATAACAGAAAACAATTGACCAGTCATATTCTGAACTTAAAACCACACAATCTACCATTCATACTATAAAGTTAAGTGCCTTTGGGAAAATCTATACAAATCTATCATCTATACAAATATAAAGTGCTAGAAAAAAAGTGCCATACGTCACTGCAAATAAAAAAAAACCACCACACATTGTTTATAATAAGTGCTATACATAAAGGAATAAAAGTGCTGAAAAAATAAAGTGCTATACATCACCGCAAATCAAACCATGCCAAAAATATATATTTTTTATGTATATATTTTTTATTTTTTACACACACACACACACACACACACACACACACACATATATATAAATTAAGGACAAAATAATTCAATAAATAAATGGGAAGGGGTTTTATATAGAGAGACAAAGTAGTTGTATTTGGTCTGTTAAAAAGATCAGTTATGGCTCATTTTTTGGTGTTTGGCGCCCTCTGCTGGACTATATTAAGTGATGTGTGTTTTCCAAGTAAGTGTTTCTCCAGGAGCTGTACCTCTCATTGAGTCCTTGTGGGTGAATGGATTTCAGGGTCCACATCCACTTTCGCTCGGCCCCCAGTTTTTGTTGTTTGGACCAGGTGGCATCAGACTCCAGTCCCGTTATTCGCAGGTGAGTGAGAGGGTGAGAATTAAAATGATTGTATAAGACTGTTTTCTTCTGATGTTTCTTAATTTGATAAATGTGTTGTTTCAGTCCCTCTTCCATTGTGTTTTGGGTCTGCCCAACAAAAAATTTTGTGGCCGACACTGCACTGGATCGCGTATACAATGTTTGCGGATTTGAGAGACATTTCATTCCTAATTAGTCTATACGTGGATGTGCTGTAGTTAAAAATCACCTGCGGTTTAAAATAATGTTTATTAAAATCATAATGCTTTGTGTTGATATCTGGTTTCAATGAAGGCAGCTTAGCTCTCACCAGAATATCCTTTAGATTTTTGTTCCTCCTATATGCTGTGACAATTTTAAAATCTTGTAGTTGGGGCTGGGTTGGGTTAAGGTTAAATCTTGACTTTTGTCAATTAAGTTGCACTGGCACATCAACATTTGTACTGGCGGTAGTGATCTTATTTCACCGATTTCCAGGGAGCGGTCAATACACAGGAGTTGGTTCTTAAAGATTTTACTAAGTAAAAGCAATGCATGGGTTTTTATGCCATGGGATAGTTGTCCAAGGTGTGGAGCCAGTGCCGGAAGATGGTCTGTGTAGTTCTAGGGGTCCAGGTGTGGAGGTCAGCTTCTGTGATGAACTGGTTGAGCTGTCCCAGATTGCTGCGGTCGTGTGTTGGAAGCTGGGGTGAAAAATGAATCTGTGGAATATGGAGGACGGAATTGGGGAATGCGTGTAATGCCTGTCTGTCTAAGGTGGTGAGTTGTTTGCATGTGGTCTGCGAAACGCTGTGCAATTGGTTATTGTAGCCAACGTGCAAGATGAGCATGTTTACTATTTCGTGTGCTGGGGTGAAGGCCAACAATTTGGTTAGATGGTAAATTGTGGCTTGTGGAAAAATGTGAACCTGTACGTCGTCGCGGGTGTATGGTGGTAAGTGTTGGAGGTTTGAATCGCCCAGGATTAGGGTGGATGAATCAACCTTTAGTTGCCAACCGTTTAGTTTGGCTTTTGGATTCGGTGGTGGATAGATTGTTGGTGAAATGAGCGTGAAAGATTTTAATCTTTCTTGGAGGCTTCGTAATAATTATAAATCAGTCAGGCATTCCATCATGGCCGAGATTGCAGGTCTCTGTCGAAGGGAGTTGTCCGGAAGCTGGATCCAGGAGTAAAGATTGAGCCGACACCGCGTTAGAGGTTTAACACGTGTTTATTTTGCCGTTCAATGCATTACTCCATCACAGTCAGGAAATGCGGATCCTTTATACCCTAAATGACGTCAGATATCTCGCGTGACTATCATCAGGAAACAAGATTTGTCAGAGGACTGACTTACACACATGTTCTCTATTCAATAACAAAAGATAGGCGTTGCTATGGTGATACGTAATCAGGTCTCAATTCGACCTTCAGAGGTCTCAACACGAGAGCAAGAAAAGCAGTCTTAAACACTAACTTTGAATGTTGAAACCTAAGTATTATCTTAAAATATATAATAAAATATTATCTATGGTCAATCATAAATTAATATAAGTTCTGAGTTTGAGTTCTGAGTTATTTTAAGAAGCTTCTCACAGTTTTAACTGTCCCAAAGCACACTAAGTAAATCTTTAAAAGAATTATCACTTTTATTCATTTGATTGTCTGGTTATTGGTGTTAATTAAATTACTATTGTTAGGGTTCTCTTCTTTCAGTTCTTTTAACGATGGATCTTATTTCATCACAGAAAATAAGTCACAGCACTTGCAAAGTCCAATACCTTTTATTTTGGTTACAGGAGTAAAGCGGTGAAGTTGGTGAAGCGGCGATGCTATGCGTGTAGCTTCAAGAGCAAATCTGTCTTCCTTCTCTGTTCTGCTTCACATTCCTTC
>MU204278.1:1813143-1826736 GCA_017309775.1 Paedocypris sp. Pulau Singkep | reverse complement strand
ATTTATTTTTTCGTCAAAGGTGTGCTTTGCTCCTCTTTAAAACTCAAATACACCAGAACTATTACACAATTAACTATCACACAACCCATCACACCTGGTAACTGTGGTTAAATGTGTGGTGTTTAGCAGGACGAAACGTTTGGCGCATTTTCCCGAGTAAGTTCTGCTTTTCCCTGTACTTTTTCTCCGTGTAAGTTTGCCATCCAGTTACTTATTCTGGTGTTGATTGTTCATGTTTGCTTATATAGTCTTTAATTTGTAGTTATTTGTATATAAATTAAATAAATAGAACAGTTGTTTCTTCTACTTCTTATTTTTTTACATGTCGTTGTTTTGTTGTATTAGTTTTTTGTTTTTTTGCTTGTGTTTAATAATACATCAGTTATGTTCGATGTTTCTTTAAGTGTACAGGGCACGATTATCGCTTAAAATATAAAAAAATCGGGCCATTCACTTAGTCCTAGAAAATTTAAGTTTTTTGTAGTAAGAGTAAGATTTAAAAAAACGTTTTCAACTTACAAAACACAGCAACAGAACATTACAAAAAAGTGAACAAAGATTTGATTCAAACTACCGAGTCAGTAATAGACTCGGCCACAGTCTTCTTCTGTGACTCTTCTGAAGGTCTGTTTGTCTTACCGCCACCTGGTGGCTGTTGGGAAAACTGTATCTGCTTCTATAGGTATTACTATTTACATGTACTGTAGTGTATCGTTTTTCTAAATGACTATAAAAACGGAAAATTCTATGCAAAACACAGAACGTCTCGATTTCTGCACCAGGGAATAAATATTGCTGAAGATGTTACTGTGGCACGTTCACACACAGTTATTGTCGTCACATGAAATAATAAGATGGATAAAATAGTATGAGGCACATTGTGACGTATCAGTAATCTGACATTTTTTTTTAAATGGCTACTTGTTAAAAAAATGTTTTTCTGATCTGTGTTTATATTAAATAGAATAGAATAGAATGGAATGCCTTTATTGCCTTATATATAATGCCTTATATAAAACAAATAAATCAAATAGCTTGATTTTAGCATAATCTTTTACGAGTTTACTTTGAGTTAAATTAACATAAATGTGAAATATGTCGATTTCTTTATTTTTGTTTTGTTTTATTTATCTAGTAAACAATAAAGAAATGTGGATTTTTATTAAATTTTCGGGAATGTAGTATCAGTGACCACTAGATGGCGCACAAGCATCATTGTTTTATCAATGCGATCAGTTTGCAGAAGCAACTGCATTTATTGTTTTCCTATACGTCTCATTTGCATATGAATACAATGAACGGTTTATGTAAATACAATACAATGTTGTTTTTGCTCAAATACTAAATTTAATTTGCTTTAATTTTAGCACGTTTAAATTGCTTACATACGACGATTGATCTGTTTTTGTTGATTCGTTGATTCTCTTCTTGGAATCATGAACTTGTAACATGTAAAAAGGAGTTCAATAATTCAAATACCCAGAACTGGATCTGGGAGGCAGATCCATTAACTGCTGGACCAATCAGAAAGAAGCGATTGTGTTTAAATTGTGTGCAGTTCTTGCAGTCTTATTAACCCAGTGTGTTTCATCAAAGCTTCTGCCGCTCTTTAATCCTCTTGCTTCACGCTATTTTGGTGTCGACACAACACAATCTTTTCCCTGGGATTCGAACCCATCATGGCAGATTAGAATGCATCATTTCAGAGATGTGGCTTGAGATGCTTCTCTTTCGTGAGGCTCCACATGTGAGATGAAAGAGACTGGGAGCGAGAACTTGTGCTGCTGCTTTGATTTGCGTCCGTTTGTGTCACAAACATCGTTTCCAGTGGCCGTGGTGATGCAGGAGGACCGACGCCTCATTACTCTGTGTGTGTGTGTGTGTGTTCCTGCATTTAGCACAAAATTGGGTGCGGAATTCCATAGTTTCTAGCACAAAGTGGGGCCCCGTTGTGTGAGGTCGTTGTCTAGGGCCCCACAAGTTTGAAGAAGTTTTTGAGGGTCATAATGTAATTTAGACATAAAGTGTTTATAACTGAGTGTGTGTTCAGAGTAAAGCGGGAGGGGGGGGGGGCGTTGAGGCTTCTGGTTGCAGTGAGGAGAGAAAGAATGTATTGTTTTGCATGTAAGTCAATGGTGGGGCCCCACTTTGTAAATGCAAGTGTGTGTGTGTGTGTGTTAACCGCATTTTGCACAAATTTGGGCCCAGAATGCTAGCTTTTAGCATAAAGTGGGGCCCCGTTGTGCACTTTGTAATAAATTAAATTTGTAATATTCAATAATATTGAACAGCTTTTTGAGGGTCAAGAAGTAATTTTAAGACAGAGGTTCATGTTAAGGTCATAGTAAAGAGGAATATTAGGAGAGAGAGAGAAAGAGAGAGAGAGAGAGAGACAGACAGACAGACAGACAGAGAGAGAGAGAGAGAGAGAGATCGTTTAACCTCTTGAGATCGTGAGGCCCCACTATGATATAAATGCAAGTGTGTGTGTTCAAGTTCAGAGCATTTGTCCCCACTGTCCCTGAACCACAAAAAGTATTATATAGGAATTACCAAATTACCATTTTAGGTCTTTAAGCAAACAAATGAAAACACTTTATTCAGTTGGTAATGTACCCCGAATGGTTAGTGTGGAAAGAGCTTAGTGTAAGTCTGTGCTGTAGACAAACTCACCGTGCCTTGGCCTTTCATAAGGGGGATGTTGGGAGGCATCTCACATATCACATGACAGGATCCAGGCTTCAAATGAAATGAGTGTGTGTGTA
Source organism: Paedocypris sp. Pulau Singkep (assembly GCA_017309775.1). Taxonomy (NCBI): domain Eukaryota; kingdom Metazoa; phylum Chordata; class Actinopteri; order Cypriniformes; genus Paedocypris; species Paedocypris sp. Pulau Singkep. The sequence goes on along the minus strand of MU204278.1, from coordinate 1,823,971 downwards.
TTGATATTAGTACAACATGCAGCGTCTGTGTCTGAAAAGGAGTTGTTAGAAAACAGAATGACAAGACAGTTTGATTAAAGCAAAACTCACCACGCCAAAATAAAGGGAATGGATGTCTTACAGTCAGCATTGTCAAAAAGTAACATTATAGAAATGAGCAAATGAAGGTTTTAGATTACATTACAAACAGACTAATAACACACTTAACTATTAAGGATGCACCACTCATAGAAGTGTGTTGAGTATTAATGTGTGTCTTTAGACAAACTCACCGTGCCTGGGCTTTTCTTCTGTGAAACCTCGACACAAGCAGAAAGAAGTGACTGGAGCAACATTCCCTACGCTTTTGAAAGAATTTTGAAATTGTGATCTGTCATGTCTGCAACGCTAATGTGCTAACTCATAAACCTACACAAGTATAACAATGGCAACAGTAATGTCAAACGTTATCACTTTTAAGCATAATAAAACGACTTACCTCAAATTAAAGGACGACTTTGGTGGATTTAATCGATTCTAAGAGAGGAACGCGGTTCAGCTTTCTGTAATCGTTTGGAAAATTTACTGTTATATGTTGTTGTTATTGCAATGATGAGTCTGTATGATGTGTTATTTGGGTATATTTTTGTATTTTATGTTGAATTTGTATTCCATTTGTGGACGCAAGATGGCGCAAGTTTTGTTGAGGTAATTTATGCGGAGTTTTTGAGTTAAGTTATTCACTGCTTTAATATGTATGATTTAAATGTTTTTGTACTGTGAAAGTGACTGTGACTTCTCCTTTACATTTGAGAAGAAGACTGCCGCGCACCTGTTTTGAGTTTGGATAATAAAGCGAGCTGCAACCCATTGACAGCAAGCAATCTCCATGTCCTCTCTCTTCACACCCCCGAAACACAACGCAGTGCAGAGTGAGGGAGCCACGCGGACGAGGAGGGTTACATTACTTAAATAAATGTATTGTTTCATTGCGTTTTGTTGTTCTGGAGCGTAACTGATGTTTGTTGGAATTGCTGCGTGCCTGCGGACGTGTTTGCGACCGGGCTGTGAAGCTGAAGCCTTTCTTTTTGTTCTATCAACCCCCTGGATTTGATTTGACTTAATTTATTAATAAAAACCTATTTTTGTTTTTGTTATGGTTTTTGAGGCGGGGCCGTAACACGGCAGACACCCCAACCAGAGGCAACGTGCGAGCCCAAACCGCCTTGACAATTGATGTAAGCTACTGCAACTACGCTGTCGGATTTGACCAGCACATGCTACCCTCCGACTTGCCTGAGCAAGTGTTTCAAACCGAGGTGCACGGCTAGTAGCTCGAGCATGTTGACGTGTTGGATGCATCCGTAGATACCACAACACGACGAGAGACGGTTCCCAAGGGAACGCCTGTCCGCAGGAAGCTCGTCTCTGAACAAGGGTGGAACAGGTGGAGACATTCGGGTGTAAGACCCGGGTAAGACCCGGCATCTCCCTAGCCGCCAGACTCGTTTTGGGACCTTGTCCCGGATCCAGAACTGAAGAAGCCGCATGTGTAACTTGCCTAACGGAGTCACCGTGGAGGCAGACGCCATGTGGCATAGGATCCTCTGGAAGTGTTTGCACTGCACCCGGACCCCGGGGTGAAAACTTCCAGTTGACTCCGGATGCTGGCGGCTCTCCGAGAGGACAGCCTGCCGCACATCAGAACGGAGTCTAGGTCGAGCCAGAGAAAGGAGATCTGCTGACACGGGGTCAGAGCACTCTTCTTTCGATTGACGCAAAGCCCCAGCAGGCCTAAGTGCCTGGGCACTGCATCCCTCTGTGCGATCAACTGACTCCGCGAATTGGCTAACAGAAGCCAATCGTCCAGGTAGTTCAGGATCCTGATGCCGCGCACTCTCAGGGAAGAGAGGACAGCCTGCGCTATCTTTGTAAAGAATCGCGGTGACAAAGAGAGGCCGAAGGGCAGGACCTTGTACTGATACGCTCGGCCCTCGAAGGCAAAGCGCAGGAAGGGCTTGTGCCGGGGCAGAATCGAGACGTAAAAGTACGCGCCTTGAAGGTCGATAGCGGCGAACCAATCCTGAGGCTGAACTGCCCTCAGAATGTCCCTTTGGGTCAGCATCGTGAACGAGAACCTGTTAAGGTAACTGTTCAGGGATCTCATATCCAGAATGGCTGAAGTTCGATGTATATAAGTTGAAAAGGAAGGGAGAGAGAACTGTCCCCTGAGGGGCCCCGGTGCTGCAGATTACAGTTTCGGACACACTGTTCTGTAAACGTACTGAGGGTGGTTAGTTAGGTAGTCCATAAATATGTGTGTACTCTGCGTGTAATCCTGAGCCGGGCTGGTAACATTATACCGTATCTGATGTCTTGCCGTCCACGGAGTAATGCTCTCAGATCATTAAAGCGGCCCGGCGCTTTAGCGACATTCACGGTGTAGTCCGGGAAGAAAGTAGTGCAGTTTGGCGACAATAATCCGGGGTTTGTTGTTGTATTTCTTGCCTGATAGTCCCATGTGAGAGCGCTCCACGATGATGTCTTTGTCCAGATGTAACGCCTCTTTCAGCATGTTGGCGACCGCGGATGTGGAGCTTGAGGCGGGTTCTTCAGGGACACCTGTGATACACCGCCGCGTCCAAAACAATTTAAAAAGGTTCAGGAAGTCCTCATAAAAGACAGATAACCCATAGTACAAAAGAGATTATACACAGGCGGCGAGGAATCGCTAGCTGACAGACTGGTTGAGCACAGGTGAAGTCACTGCAACACACACACACTTTCATTGTGACCCAGCGATGTCCAACATTAAATTTCACAATGCTCCACGTTTCCCACCATGAGGACAGCCAGTCGCCGGCCAAGGACTTATATGGCCACAGCTGATCTTCCTCACCTTGCCACACAAACATACGCTTAAAGGCGTTATAATATTCGCTTACTTGTGGTCACCGAAGCGGTGTTCGTCTGTGACCATGAGTCTGCACTGTTTTTCCCTCTGGTGGCGTGTGTTCATGGTGCGACTGAAAACGTGATGATAAGGTAAATGTCCATCATTTACCACTTGAAAGCGTTGTGTCTGGTCACTTACAAGCGCTCGCTTTTATCTATTAATAACGAAACCAATGCCGCGTTGATGTAATAAAAACGTAATGTAAAATCCATCACAGAAGAGATATTGTGGAATTAACAGATTTGAACAAGAAAGTGCCTGATTTCTCTTCACTGCTGAAGAGGAGCGTTAAAAGAACTGAGTTCACTAGGTTGGGAACAGCAAAAGAACTGACCTCACTTTCCCTTTCTGGCTCACTTTAACCGAACTGAGATTTGTTTAAAACAAACTATATGTGAAAGCACCCTAATTGTATTACCTGTTTGCACTAGAAAGAGTGCACATTTTTGTCATTGTTATTAAATTTTGGTGCATTGTTGTACTGAAATACAGTATATTATTACAGTATAATATTGTTATACTGAAAGCAGAATATGTTAAACTGTTTTATTTTGTGAAATGTATTCGTTTAATTTTGTTAATTCCTTAAAAATCACAATTTATATTTAGACTTTGTTGGCCAGTTGTAGTCCTAATATTGTATATAAATATTAAAAGATCTAAACCATCTGTTGTGTTTTATCATTCATTAAACTAATGATAATATTTACAATACTATATTGAATTTGATAGGTGTCTCACATTGTCCCACAACAATATTAAAAAAGTGTAGATTAATGTACAGTGCTTTGTAATAATAATTTATTTTATTAAGTGACCATTTCATTCATGTCACATTTAATATGGACAGCAGCCAAGTTATTTGACAAATTAAAAAAAAAAACATTGTCACAAGTAACGTAATAGTTACTTTCCCTAGTAGTTACTTTTATAATGATGTAACTTATTTGATGATGTACTTATTTTCAGAAGTAACTGTAACTAATTACTTGTTTAAAGTAACGTTCCTAACACTGGCAACACTGGTTGAAGTACAAAACAGTTGAAAGTCTTGACGTGTCAGTGATTTGTTATTTAATATCTTGATGTTTCTGAACTGAGTGTCGTTGTTCTTCACAGTTTGAGTAATTGTCAAGTGACAGAAGAAGGTTGTTCTGCTCTGACTTCAGCTCTGAGATCAAACTCACGTCTGACTGAACTAGATCTGTCATGGAATGTAGATATGAGTGAATCTGGAGTGATTCTCTCTGATTCACTGAAGGGTTTTCACAGTAATCTACATAAACTCAGGTAATTTTGCTCTCAGAAAATGGGCCAATGTCAGATCAAGCATAAAAAAACTAATAAAATTCACAATTTCAATTGTTTTAGTTGTTCTACAAAATATAAATGTTTTTTTTTTTCCAATGAAGCTGCACTAAAACATTTCTTTGTTTTTAATGCTTTGGCTAAAATGAAAGTATTTTAAATGTGGGGAAAAAGTACAACTATTTAATTTTATAACTTTAGTTCCATTTTTGTGTCAGTGATTTGTTCTTTAATATCTTGATGTTTCTGAACTGAGAGACTGAAGAGTGTTGTTGTTCTTCACAGTTTGATAGGTTGTGGAGTGGCAGAAGAAAGATCTTCTGAGATTTCAGCTCTGAGATCAAACTCACGTCTGACTGAACTAGATCTGTCTGAACCATCAGACCCAGAGTCAGACACAGAGTCTTTCCTAGGCCGTGATTGAACTAAACTCTACTGGACCCACCAAACCATGACTTATGAGCATCCTAGACCATGTGCAATAACCACTCCAGCAATAATGTGCAATTAATAAATAATATAACATACATGTGCAATTGTGTTATTTAAGTTTCATTCTTTTCATGTCACCGTTTTATTTTACCGTTTTAAAAAGACAGAGTCGGATGTTAAGATATTTTACTTGCGCTCTTACTCTATACTTACTCTATAGAAGACATGGGGAAGCCCAGCTAGAAGAGCTTGTCTCCGCAATTTCATTTTCAAGCATATACTTTAATTGTTGTTTCATTTTTATATGCTTTTCCGCATTTAGTCGATGGAATTTTTGTTTGATCGGCTTCCCACATCAATATCATGGTCTACCAGATGTGTACGGGAGGAGGCATCCGAAAACAGACAAACAAAACTTTGAATCAATTCCGACAACTGTTTTGCACATGGTGGTGCTAAATGATCAAGCAATTTGTTGGTGGTGCAAATTGATCAAAAAAAAGATCAAGGAAATGATCAATGGGGTGTTGTCCAGTGGTAGGGGACTGGTGTCCAAGAGGTTGCCGGTTCAAATCCCCCGTACGACTGGTTCTACAACTAAGTGTCCTTGGGCAAGACACTGAACCCCACATGCCCCCTGGGCGCCGCACTGTGTGGCAGCTCACTGCTCCAAGTTTGTTCGGATGGGTCAAAAGCAGAGACAAATTTCCCCACTGAGGGATTAACAAAGGTTATTTCTCAAAATAGCCCCCCCCACACACACACACAACATTCCAAATATTAACAAACAAGTGTTCTTGTTTTTACCGTCTCTGTGCAGATGCTGAGACTCCTATGGTTTTAGTTCATGACTTTGGTGGAGGTGTCGGCATGCTTACGCCAATTCTCGGCCCCCTGAGCATTGACCAAGTACTCTATGCCTTCGATTTACCAGGATTTGGACGGAGCACAAGAAATGGCCCTGCCTTTCCAAAGAAGTCTGCCGAAGCCGAGCAGCAGTTTGTGTTCTACATCAAGCAGTGGCGAGAACAAATGGGTCTAGAACAAATGATCCTTGTGGGTCATAGTTTTGGAGGGTTTCTCGCCACGTCGTACACCCTACGGCATCCCGACAGGTGTCTGTCCATCATCTGAATCAGCGCCTCCGTTCTCACAGACATGTCTAACACGCTCTTCTCTGTTGTCTTCAGGGTCCAGCAGCTGATCCTGATGGAACCCTGGGGATTTAACGAAAAACAGCCTGGGGAGGAAAACCCTTTCCTAAACACGGCTTTGAGAAAATGCCTGTACACCTTCTGTGGGAGACCTACTCCCTTCGTCCCTTTGCGACATCTGAACGTAAATCTGGGTAAGAGAAATAATTTTTAGCTTGAACTGAATAGAATTATTGCCAATTATTACTCACAAAAAATGTAAAAAATAAACTAGCAAACTACCAGTTTCTATTCTGCTGTGCACATATGCACACATTGTAGGGCACTTAAATGAATCCTTACAAGCTCTCTACACACACTCACCTTACAGTTGTTTTGTTTTTGGAACAGACCTTTTGCTTGCTAAACCTAACTTATATGTTTGGGTTTTTTTTTTTTTTTACTAAAGATGTGTGTTTTGTACTACACAGAGTTTTCCCTTTAGACACGTGTCACTGCTACACGCATCACACTGAGAGCTTTGGTACATAAAAGATGAGCACAGATAAACCAGCAAGTGAAGTTAATCACTTACCTGCAAATAGTACATATTGCAATCCAATTAGGATATATTTACACTTCTAGAAGTGAATACATGAGTGCTGACTGACTGTGTAAAACCTGACTGATTGTGTGCAGGTGTTCGAGCGTTAGCAGGCTACATTGAGGACATTAGAGAAGCGTTTGCCCCATTGCAGTTAGAAGACACGATAACTGAATACATCTTTAGGTGCAACCAATCAAACACCCAGGTAACATCACAGTAGGAGGGGGAACCCTGGTTCAGAACTCACTCTCTGTCTGACCCACAGGGGCGAGAGGGGCTTCGGTCACATTTCGGACCACTTGTGCTGGGCCAAGAACCCCATTATTCACCGAGTGAACCGCCTGCCTCAGCACCTTCCTGTTCTCATCCTACAAGGTGCAGATTCGTGGATCCCTGGAAGCATTGGGCAGGCCGTGAGAGATGCTCGCGGAATCGACAACACCACGGTAGAAGTGAGTGACATCAAAACCACATGTTCGGAGGCGAAACCCTTTAACCATATAAACTACGTTTACCCTACAGGAGATTCAGAATGCAGGACACAACTTGTTCTGTGAACAGCCGGACGAGTGTGTGGCACACATCCTGAATGCTTGCCGCTCCATGGACCTTGCTTGAAGTGGATAACAAGAGATTTGTAAATAGAAAAATGTGTAAAAGTAACCGAGAAAATGTATGATCATTTTGTTTTCTCACAAATAAAACCATTTTCTTCATTTCTAAACAGCGAAATTCTGTAATAGGTTTCACGTTTTTGATGTTTTATCATGTATGTATTCTACCCATTGCACATCTCATTTACAGTGTTTCTGTCATATTGTGCTTTCGCTGTTTGTTTACCTCTTTGTATTTTTCCCTGGCTTCCATAAAGTTAAAAAATAAATAAATGTTCTGACAAACTGTGCATGAATGAATGGATGGAAAACATGCATTAAAAACACCCGTTTCACGCATTAAAGCAGGGTTATGTTAATTTGCTCTGATTCGTCTCTTCATTTAAAACATTCTGTAATAAAGAACAGGTGAAACCCAGCATCGTGAAGCGAGGATGCGGGTCAGTTTCCGGGGCGGCTCTCAGTTTGGCCGCTAGATCTCTACCTGATGAACATGGTAGCCGGAGTCTGTCTCCCCGTTTGGAAACGAGTAGTGTCTAAGACTAAAAAGCGACACACACACACACACACACAATAACACGCAATCCTCATCACGAACCCTGCGCTCAAACAACCAAGGGCTTCTCAAAATCCTCAGGACTCGACTTAAATGTCGGGGTGATCGCTCATTCACTGTGGTCGGCCCGAAACTTTGGAATACTCTTCCTCCTCACATAAAAGCTGCCCCGTCCATCTTAATATTCAAATCCAGACTCAAAACTCACCTGTTCTCACAGGCCTTCGAAATGCCACTATAAGTATTGTCCATCTATGCACTGCCGCATAAAGCGCTTTGTTTCTTGTATCTGCCTTCCTACCTTTACCTTACTATCTAATTATTGTGTTACTTTCTTTCTTATCTTAACTGCCTCTCTTCTACCTCTTCTTCTCCGCCTTCTTGTGAAGCACTTTGGTCCACTGTGGTGGTTTTTAAATTGTGCTATATAAATAAACTTTGATTTGATTTGAATAAGATTCAAACAACAGTCATTGTATTTAAACAAAACATAGATTTGTGTCTTGTTGCAATTGTACAAACAATAGGCTACATGTCATTGTCAAAATTAAATAAAAGTGATTCAAGTATTTTATATTCAAGTTACTAGAATAAACTACTACTAGAATAAACAGGTAAAAAGGTGATTAAACTAGCCTAAAGATATATCGAAAGGAAACGAAATCAAAACATATAACCAGCAATTACAAAATGTTTGCACTCAATCGCGGTTGGTGAAGATGTGAAGAGGGCGGAGAGCGTCAGGCCAAATCGGTGAAACACTTGCGCAAAACAAACACTGGTGTGTCCTTTGAGACGGTTCAAAACTGTGAAAAGCGCCTTGCAAAATGCTCAGAACTTGAACTTGTCCTTGCTCATCACGCCTCCAGAAGCCTCCTCAAGGTGCAACTAGAGAGTTGAGATGTCCTTCAAGATGGCTTAGCTCAATAGATTTGCGGGTCATAGGAGGAGGACGGAGGATGGAGGACCCGAGGAGGCATATTGAGAAGCAGTCTTGGTGTCCAGATGTAACAAGTATAGAAATGTGCCTTAATAGAATTACACGGTGTCTCAGCAATACAAGTGTGCTGTGTTTGCCCGCCAAAACTCTTGCGCGTGAGCGGTTTCCTCTTCCTCCCTCATAACCGCGTGAGTGTGGAAGTGGTAGGTCGTGTTTCTGTTATCTGTCGTCCATCCGTGTCTTTAATATGGTTTTTATACTTATTAAGTCTATTTATTGTGAATTGTTTGTCATGCTTTCCTAGTCTTCAGTGTTATTTATTGTATTTTGTTTATTGTCATTGTCTTTTATGTGGATGCGAAGAGTTTGGTGTGTGGTGCTTAATGCCGGTGGCAGCACGTGGAGTTATTTTATTTTATTCATCGTTTCAGGTACTTTTCATTTGTCATTTGTTGTAATATTCTTGTATGTTTTCTGTTATTCCTCCCTCATAACCCCGTGAGTGTGGAAGTGAGTTTGGTGTGCGGTGCTTAATGCCGGTGGCAGCACGTGGAGTTATTTTATTTCATTCATCGGTTCAGTAAAGTCACGTGAGGGAATCTGGAGTCCGCCTGTTCTTTCAACACAACGCAGATACTACCGGTTACACTTGGTGCCGTGAACATCCCGGATCTTCAGATCAGCACGTCGCCGATCTCCGTGGTCGCTGCGGACTCACGCGATTCGCCGCCATCTTCGAGCGCTGAACAGTCCCGTTAAGCATGGGAACTACTAATACAAGCAAAAACAGAAGAGAACCCGTTTCTGCTGAGAATTTAGGGAAACTAATGACGATCAGGTGCGGGTGGTTATTGATTAGCCGAGCTGACGATGAAGCCTGAAGTTTTATAACACCCCTCCCCCGCACACATACCGGACGTGCTGATGATGAGCAGAACACCTGTGAGAGATCAGCGTCTGAGGCAATGTTTCAGGTCAGATGAACTGCTCGAGAAATGATCGAAAATGCTTAAATAATATGTTATTTAAAACAATAAAAATGAGAATATCATCGTATTATATTAAATTATCTTATATATTCAATCATGAAAGAATGACTATTTAAAATTGTTAACATATACTTCTAGAAATATATATTTCTCAACATGGGCAACTATTTTTGTCTTTAGTAAGTCTTTAGTAAAGTTTTAGTTTTTTTAGTTCTTTCTATTTGCTATTTTCATCTTAAGTGCATGCTTTTTTTATGATCAAAGGTTGTGAGCTCTGAAATGAATTCCTGATTTCATGATATTTGTTAGAAAGTTAGCTTTAGCATTTACTAGCTTTGTTTTACTAGCTAAAGCTTATTGTCTCACACAATAGCTTTTTAAATATAAATTGCACATCATTTAAAGAAACTATCTGTTTGTTGTGGTCTGTTGTGTACTTTTCACAGGTGTCTAATGCAACAGAACAACTGCAGAATGATTTGATCAATTGTGGAGCAGAAGGTTCAGTAGATATGGTAAGTGTAACATTTGTGTTTGTCATGCTCATCAGGTAGTTTATTCTTTGTTATCTAGTAACATATTTTGCTGTGATGACCTGTCAGAACGCTCAACAGGCAATGACCATTTACTAAATATTAATTTATCAAATAATAATTGATGAAAGTGAATTAATTTTGATTTAAGTTGATCATGACAGAACCTAAGCATATAGGCTTTAAATCTTTATTTAGACTTCCTTTTTCAATGACAGACATCATTAATTCTTACACGTTGTGTGTCCTCGTAATCACTAGTAAAGTTTAGGGGGATGACTTGGCAAGATCTGCTGAGGTGTGTGTGTGTTGTGTCCTCGGAATCACTACTATAGTCATGTTGTCGGGGATGGGCCAACATTTAGTGACTTGGTAAGATCTGCTGAGCTGTGTGTTGTGTCCCCCATGAGGGATTAACAAAGGTTATTTCTTTCTTTTTATCTAATTTGTCCAGATGAGACAAGACTTCAGTGTTGTTAAAACGACTGACAAATTGCTGTTCAATCTTCTCTATGACACTTTCCTCACCTGAAGATTTAATTTCTGGCTGGGTAGCCATTACAGGATGTGGACAGGAGTGTGAAGAGTACCGGACAGCCATACTTGAGTAAAAGTACAGATACTGTAGAAATTACTCTATTACAAGTAACAAGTCACCAATTTCAAAAAGACTTGAGTCGAAGTAGCGAAGTATCCAATTTTAAAAGAACTTGAGTATTAATAAGTATATATATATATATATATTTTTTTTTTTTTGTACTCAAAATAGCCCCCCCCCCCC
>MU204278.1:1766346-1808156 GCA_017309775.1 Paedocypris sp. Pulau Singkep | reverse complement strand
GGTGCCGATGTCTTGGCAAACGTTTTTTGCAAATGCATGTTTTCAATTCAAATATAGCAGTGTGAAGATGCGTAATATATGTATATAGGTTCATCTTTTTTGTGCTAAAATAAACCTGTATTAATAATTTAACCTGCTTATTTTAGTACTGCGACTTGACTTGACTTGACTTGAAACTTATCATGACTTGACTTGACTTAACTTGCTTGGGGTGAACCCTTGACTTGACTTGACTTGCTTGATTTGTCTAAACTGTGACTTGAGACTTGACTCGAGACTTGATGGTTAAGACTTGGAGACTTGCTTGGACTTGACCATATGTGACTTGTCCCCATCTCTAAATGGAAGTAATGCTTAGTTTTTCTAAAAAACATTGAAATTTTAATAGATTGTAAATAGAACTAAGGCTTCACACAACCATTCTAACAAGGTTTTTATTTTCTAAAAAATAGAACTTTTATAGACTTTAGAAATTTGAATTTCCTTGGAAAAATAATTCTAGGCTTTTTAATTATATCAAAAAATATATTCTAATTAAATAATTCAGATCATTTCAGATATTATATAAATATTTTTTATGTTATAAAATAACTAATAAATATTATTCTCATTAATTAATATATAATATAATAATACATTATATTTCTTTTAACTGTCATTTTATCATGTTTCTCTCCTCGTCCGGTGGTGTGAGACCACTGATCTTCACTCACGATGATGCTCAGATTTACGTCTAATAGACTAGATTCTGAACCGTGTGTGTGTGTGTGTGTCTGTGTGTCTGTCAGGTCCGTACGGGGAGAGAGATGAACAGCAGGTGTTTATTCAGCGTGTGGTTCCGGACACAGCGAAACTCTACGTCAGACTCTCCTCTAATGGAAAAAGGTCAGTCTGTGTTTAAAACCTTCTGTATGTCCAACATTCTCTCTGTCTCTCTCTATATATAACTGTCTGTCTCTCTCTCTATATATATATAACTGTCTCTCTCTCTCTCTCTCTCTATATATATATATATATATATATAACTATATGTCTCTCTATATATATTTAACTATCTGTCTCTCTCTATATATATACAGTATGTATATATATATATATATATATATATATATATATATATATATATATATATATATATTTATCTGTCTCTCTCTCTCTCTCTCTCTCTATATATATATATATATATATATATATATATATATATTTAACTATCTGCCTCTCTCTCTCTCTCTATATATATATATATATATATATATATATACAGTATATATATATAACTATCTGTCTCTCTCTCTTAATACATATATAACTATCTATCTGTTTATCCATCCATTGGAAAGACAGTCCAGTATAACTGTCGTCATGGTGTTATTTCCACACACGTGACAGGCCGTTTGTTTAATCACGGTGTGTGTGCGTGTGTGTGTGTGAGGTGCGCTCAGTAGACGGGACGTTCATCACGGCGTTCGTGGTACACAAGTGTGAAGGTTCCAGCCGCATCGGCTCCAGGCCCAGACGTTACCTCTTCAGCGGACACGCCAACGGCAGCATCCAGATGTGGGACCTTCTGCTCGGCTTATTTGGTGAAATCATCAGAAGCATTAAATGTTTCAGTTGACAATTGTAACACCTGCTACATGTTTGTTACAAAGTCAGAAATGTCAAATACAAAATTATTATATAGTGTAATCCTGTAGAGGGCAGCGTGTGATCAAATGAATGAATGATTATTATTACTAGTGTAGTAACAGTGTAATCCTGTAAAGGGCAGCGTGTGATCAAACGAATGAATGATTATTATTACTAGTGTAGTAACAGTGTAATCCTGTAGAGGGCAGCGTGTGATCAAATGAATGAATGATTATTATTACTAGTGTAGTAACAGTGTAATCCTGTAAAGGGCAGCGTGTGATCAAACGAATGAATGATTATTATTACTAGTGTAGTAACAGTGTAATCCTGTAGAGGGCAGCGTGTGATCAAACGAATGAATGATTATTATTACTAGTGTAGTAACAGTGTAATCCTGTAGAGGGCAGCGTGTGATCAAATGAATGAATGATTATTACTAGTGTAGTAACAGTGTAATCCTGTAGAGGGCAGCGTGTGATCAAATGAATGAATGATTATTACTAGTGTAGTAACAGTGTAATCCTGTAGAGGGCAGTGTGTGCTGATTGACCGGTTCTCTGACCGTCTGCTCCTCCAGAGTCTCCACTCTCAGTGGAGTGAGAGCAGTCGTTCCCTCAGGACCGCCCCCTCGCCCTGCCCCGCCCCTCTGGTGCCCTTCAGCAGGCTGCCCGCCCCCCTGGCTCTGAGCCAATCATCTCTCAGCTGCAGCGGTCAGGAGCGAGAGGTGCGGAGAGGAAGCTTTGTGGAGCGCTGCCAGGAGCGGGTGCCAGGAGCACTTGAACTTGAACAAAATTTTACAGGTGTTTTATATTCTGTAAATAAATGTATATAAGCATGAGGAATAGGTTAATGTTATTGAATATTTGTTTAACAATGTATTCAACTATTTGTCCATTTAGTCATAAAAAAGGAATATTGCACTTTAGTCCAAAAATGACACCAAATGCAGAAGCAGTAATTCTAATAAGATAAGAATGTATAAGACAAGATGAGATATTCCTTCATTCATCCCACAGTGCGGACATTTCTTTGTTGCAGCAACAGTACAGCTAGAAAACACAAGCAGGATCAAACGCATATACTGTTTACAAATACAACATAAAATAAGATTAAAAAAAATAAAGGATCAATGAATAAAATGTATATCGGGTACAGACATTAGCTTTGATTGTAAAGTCTTACAGCTGTAGGTATTAACGACGTACAGTGTCGCTTCTTCAGACACTTATTGTATTTATCTATTAGATTTACTGTCATATGAAATTGAAGAATTTTGCATGTTAATTGTAGTTTTTTTTTTTACATTTGCCTGAATATCAAGACAACACATAAATAAATAAATACATTATAGAATGCAAGTGTTTTCTTGTAATAAAATAAATGTAACATTCTTAACATTTTATGTTTATAAAATATTAACATTCCTAAAGTGTGTGTGTGAGTTTTGTTGAGTACTTAATTTGGCACTTTTATCCAACATGAGGCATTACGACTTTTCTTACTATATTCTAAGTCTGTAGTATTATTTATTTATAGTTTTTAATGTCTGGTAAACACAATCGCGAACACAGATTTTGGCTCTAAGGAGAAAGCAGAAACGCACCACGATGTCGCCCTCTTGTGGCAGACTGTTGGCAGGCAAGCGATTCTTCTCCTTGCTGTTGTGGTATATGGATCCATCATGTCTTAACACTAAGCTGTGACTGTCTGGATCCAGAGGAACGGCAGTCAGATTCACCTTCTGTGTGGCCACACCGACCCCCGCAAACACCTGCATCAGCAACACAGCTTTCACCATCCACCCCTCCATCCCTCCATGTCAACAACTGACATATACAGCACGTATACCAAAGGTGTCAAGTAACAAAGTACCTGGATACCTTAAGTATAAATTTGGCTTTTACTTTATTTTTCCGCTAACTTTTAGCATATATCTGTACTTTCTACTCAAAATCTAAACAATAATATATATATATAATAAATGAAATATGACTCTTTTTTTTTTTTCAAATTTTCCACTCTACAACACGTCAAGGCTTAGTAGCGTGCATATATGGTTCTTTTGTAATGAAATGCATTAATTGTCAATGTAATTATATACAACAGCATTTGAATATAACAATATAGTTCTATAAGGACATTTTTCTTGCATTACTTTTCTTTACTACTTAAAAGTGGTTTTATCAGTATTAGTAACAGTACTTTTACTTATATTGGGCATGTTACTTTTACTTCCACAGAAGTACTTTTTAACTCTAGTATCTCTACTTCTACTTAAGTACCGAAGGTGACTACTTTTGACAGCACTGACGTATACACACACACACACCATTACGTATGTGAGTTGGGGTGTGTGTGCATACATATCTAATAAAGAGTGTATTTTGTTCAAAGCATTAATAATGTTAGCTGTGGAACGGTATTATTAAGCCGGTAATAGAGTTTGAAACCATAATGAGGCGATCGGTTTGTTCCATTAACGTCAAGCTGCAGTTCGTTTCTCTGCCACCGGGTGTCACTCAGGAGCTGAAGAGTAACTGAACCGACATCAACTGCAATTTTCGCCACAAATTGGGAATGGAAAGTTCGGAAAGTTCGACTCTTTTATTTCCACAAAACTATTCGAATCATGTGAAAACCTAGTAAAACTTGATCTACGGCCTGCATCTGCCCCGTCATCGTTGTCATCTGAAACCATGTGATATAACAACTGCTACAATAATATTAAATACTTGTGAACAATATGTTATGTTTCATTTCATGTCACTGTTTTTTTTTCTAATTGTTTATATATTTATGTTAATACATGTAAAAAAAAAAAAAGAGGAGGGGGGGTCGGGGTCGGACGACACTCAATTCCTGGTTGCCATTTGGAAATTGGTCAATAAAGATTTCTGATTTAACAACGTGATCGCGGTCACGTGACACGTGAACGAAATGAAGAAAGCACGAATGATCTGTTTGGACAGTAATGCTGCTTGCTACTATTGTTCATGAATCGTTCACTGAGGGAACTCGTTCAAGGACTCGAGTCATTTGAAAGAGTCGTTACTTTTGAACGAATTGCTCACGAACGACACATCACAGGTTTTGAAAGGGTTTCACATGATTAGAATAGTTTTGTGGCATTTTCCGTGGCAACTTCATATTTGTTGTCCGCTGAAGCAAATCATGTGGCTTTTGTGTTTATTGTTTTACAGCGCCGAGTCATATTCGAGTCAAATGAACGGATGACTCGAAATGATTCGTTCATTTTACTGTTCAAGAATTAAAGATCCGAATCAGTTAAAGAAAAAAAAAATCGAACTTCCCACCACATCCCTAGTGAACTATCAAAGAGATGGGAGAGAATAAGTGTAGATAAGTACTCCAGTGAAAATGTAAACGATTAAAAATTCAATAGAGTTGTAAAGAGTATCAGACAACCATACTTGAGTAAAAGTACAGATAAGTTACTCCAATACAAGTAAAAAGTCACCACTATACAAAAGACTCGAATCAAAGTAGCAAAGTATCAAATTTTATAACAACTTAAGTATTGTACTCATACTGAATTTAGGTTAAAATAAAACAAAGAAAAGTGAAAAAAACTATTCGTGCGGTTTTATTTTCTAATACAGAAATGAAATTTTACATTTCCATGTTTCAAAAATGTTAAAACAAAATAATAAAAAAAAATGTTAAAACAATCACAAATGCAGTGGAGTAGAGAGTTGCTTATAAGTTGCTTATATATTTTTGATACTTAATACAAGTACAAAGTAGCCAAAAACATACTTGAGTAAAGTAACAAAGCACATTTACTCAAGTTGTCACGGATCCCGAGTCACGTGATGAACTTTTATCTTGAAGCCTCGATCGGACTTTTATGTTGAAGGCTTACCTGGACGCGGCCATCTTGCCTATCCATGTGTTTTCCCGATCGTGGTGTTCTCAGGTGTTTGTAATCATGATTAATGGTTATTAACTCATGTATTTAAGGACGATCTATTGCCCATGTCATTGACCAGATCGTCTGCGTCTTGTACCTGTCATCCAGCCTAAATTCTAGTCTTGTAAAGTCTGGTCTTGTTGCCTTGTCTCGTTTTCTCGACCCTGCTCCCGTTTAATTGACCACTGCTCTGCCTGCTGGTTCGGATCTTGTCTTGGATTTATTGTTGACGACCTTTTGCCTGCTGACCCTAATCAAAGCCTTGTGGACTTTTACCTGCGGTGTCATCTCCATCCTGTGCACGTGGTTCCTACACACCTCCAATCCATGACGCAAGTACTTTACACCTCTGTCAATAATTGCAAGTTAGCAAATGATGACCCGATCACGTTAATAATCATAATGATAATAATAATAATAATAATAATCAAGTGTTTAAAATTGTTTAAAAAGACCGGACGACTGGATCTTGAACTCGAAGTAGCTCCTGTTCCAGTGGAGAGGCGTGTGTTGTTCTGGGTGGGTGTGGGTGTGGGGGGGGGTGTGATCTTGTCTCGCGCGTCATCTGAAATAAATGTGCTTTTTCCATGCGGCGGTAACATCTTCTTTCCCGCCGTTTATGATGCGACCCGCGTGTCCTCTGATGCGTGCGCGCGCGCTCCCTGACACCCGCGCGCGCCCCCGCCGGACCCCGTCCCGCGCTAATGGCAGAGGTAATCACGGTGTAAAACCTTCCAGGTCGCTTAATGAAGGCAATAATTCATGTAAGGCTTTCTGTTTGTTTGTTGTTTTATGTAATGAAGCCTGATATATGGAGTGTTTACCACCCCCCCACACACACACACACACACACACACACAAGATTATTACAAAACACATACCATGGCTGTGAGGGGCTTAAAGAGAAAAAGCGAAGATGAAACCTACGCTACCAGTACAGCTATACATGAAAGATAAAGTACGCTTAATGCAGAGTTTTGATTGGCTACTTCAACTGAACACCCTGCTTAGATTTGACTACTAGAGTATCAATATTACATATACAGTATCTCCATAGATTATGTAAATCGATAATGTCTTTGCGTATATCAATTTGATTTGAAGCACACAAAGCTTTTCAATGTATTGTAGATATCAAATTGAAAGTATTTGTTTTGTACGACACAATCAAGTGATTCCACAAAGCATCTGGAGTCAGTAAGTGAATCTTTGAAGCAGAAGTGAAAATGTATTATTTTCAGCAAAGTAAATGAATCTTCTGAACCAAACACAAATACTTTTTTTTATAAACCTTAAGGCTTGTATTATTCAAACTTAAAACCTTTTAGTCCAGCAAGTCAGAACATATGTATCTATCTATCTATCTATCTATCTATCTATCTCTCTATCTCTCTATCTCTCTATCTCTCTATCTCTCTATCTCTCTATCTATCTCTCTATCTCTCTATCTCTCTATCTCTCTATCTCTCTCTCTATCTCTCTCTCTATCTCTCTCTCTATCTCTCTCTCTATCTCTCTCTCTATCTCTCTCTCTATCTCTCTCTATCTATCTCTCTATCTATCTCTCTATATATCTACCATCCACACATCCATTCATCCATCCAATATAACAGTAAAATCGATTTCACTGACTAGTCACAAAGAGCTTTAGACAACACAAGGAACATCTCACTTTCACACTCACTTTTTTTCCTCGCATTGCAGATTTTCACTCTTTTCCTGAAGACACTATTAGTAATTGTAAAAGGCAATTATTTTTCCACCATTGGTTGTAACTGCACAATACTCATCTGAACATCCTCACTGGAACCAGTCCGCACACACACACACACACACACACACACACACACACACACACACACACACAGAGGAGACGACAGATCCAGCACCAACAAACAACTTCTCGCGCTTGTGATTAATGGAGTGTTGCTACAGCAACGGAAGCATCGCTGTGTTAAACGCAATTATCTCGTGGTTTAGACTAAACTAGGTGTGTAAAGGACGGGACTTTGTAACTATATTATGTAACTTGTGTCGTGTTGCTGTCCAGAAACATTTCAGGAGGCTTTCAAGGCTTCGCTGTGCTGTTCTGCAAGACTTCTATTCGCCTGGACCTTTTCATCGTCTATTATGGTCCATTTGATTTGTGAGTCTAGAGTCGCTCTTTCACTCATGCAGATGGTTGCGAACATGGTTATTTTCACATTGCATTCCCATTGTCGAGATAGAGCAGGAAGGTCAAGCACGTTTAGCGTCCGATTTTTAACTAATGGCTTTCGAGTAATTTTTCTGACAGACAGAAATATATTTTATTTACACAGGGGTGGCGTGGTGGAGCAGTGGGCAGCGCTATTGCCGTACAGCAAGAAGGATCGTTAAAGACTCAAAGTGCCATTTAAATATGTTTTTAACATAAAAATGTGTGTATAATATACGTATATATACACCCTCACACCCTAATATTACCCTAACCCCATTTTAATACAGCATATTTATATAAAAAGTGTATTCTATTTCTACTATTCGGTAATTTACAATATATTTCAATACATGGAAATATAGATATTGTTCCTATATTAATTTATTAAATTCATATATGATACTGTTTTTAACAATATATGCATGTGTATGTTAAAAGCATTTTTAAAAATTCCCCATATATTGGATATACGCATTTTGAAAATATATATTTCAATATATTCAAACAATGTTTCACGGATACATTTCTTCTCTGTGTATGGAACCCTTTTTTACGTATAGTCATTATTGATATATTTGATATGACATATATAAAGAGAACGCTGTTGCACATCTTTATATTTTGCTCGTTTTCCCTATTTCATACTTTTTCTAAATTGTCCATCCCATAGCTTTACGGATTCTATTCAACAGATAACAGATTCGATCTGTGATTGGTTGGCCACCAATTCTGGAGGTGTGTCCTCAGGCCCAGAGTGGCTGGGATTGGCTCCAGCTCCCCGTGACCAAGAAATGGAGTAAGAGATAGAGGATGGATGGATGGATCATCCTCATGTTTCTAGCTTGTCTGAGTTTGTTTTGTGCGACATATAGTAGATATGAATATAGTAGAACCAACCGTATAATGGGACTCTGCTTTTGTGATTTCTAGAAGAATGGTACGGTTTTTCGTCTCGCTCTTGTGCCAATGTCATATGCAAAAGACCGTTCCTTTTATTCTTCTCTACTCTCGGAGCTTCTTTCCTCTCAGCTCGCCGTAAAACCCAAGGTGTGTGCAATAATCAGCTCTTCTATCAGTAAGTGTGTTAAGGATGGGAAAGGAATCTCCAAGTCTTTGAAAAGTTGTGATATGTCAGATAAAAGGAAACCTTCTTTCATCTTGAGATGTCGGGAGCTTTGACTGACAGATACCTGCTCGGCTGATCTGAAGCTACTTTAGACTGTCACTGGCTTTCTTCTGGAAACACCAGCGTGCAGAATTCCATGAGAAGTGACGGAGAGCATGAGACTCCATGAGAGCAGACGGAGGTGGTCCGGAGTCTGAGACCAAAGTCCGGGAGAGAAACCGACCTTCACTGGGTCAACTTAACAGAACTAGAGAACTAGTGATGCGTTAAACAGATAATTAATTGTCCGCTACACTGTAAAAAGTGTCTCAACTGAAAAAAAATAGAGTCAACTGATTACACTTAATCTCTTTACTTTGATTCAACCTAAAATTTTACTTTGAAAGGAATTAACTATCCACTACTTAGCCAGTGCAAAACACATTTTTGAATTCAGTTAAGTTTTTAAGTTTATTGAAATCTCAACTGACATGTTTTCTTAATTGTTTTTACATTTTTCTTTAAATTCTTAATTTCTCATCAGAAGGAGAACACCACCATAATATATCGCATCCATATATTCGCATCTTTGGTTGATTTGGCCTTGTGTACAAACGAGTTGAATTTTAAATAATAATAATAATAATAATAATAATAATAATAATAATAATAATGTTTATAAGAGTATCTAACATTATATTATAAACTGAACCCATGTGTCTTGACCACTGAGGTGTAATAACAACTTATTCAAATAAGTTGCCTTATAAAAGACTTCAATGAACATAAAATCTGCTCAATTGGTCCATTTAACAGACAGACAGCAACAGCGCCACCTATTATGGGAATTGTATTCAGGTAAAAATGCAGCCGAGTCTTACCTCGCATAACGAGACACACTGATGGTTATTTACATAATTACCTTTTTAAAACATCTATTGTTTCCTTTTGAGACAAATTGCTTCAATTTCTCCTTCTTACAACTGAACAAGATCATGTAAACGTGTTTATGATTTCTTTTAAAGTATAAAAAGTTAAAAAAAAAAATGCGTACAGCACAAGCAAGCTTCTCAAGGGCCAATCCAAGAAACCATCTGGCTCCAAAGCACATTTTTACTTTATTTCAAAGAAATGTATTTACTTTACACTAAAATACTTACTTACTTACTTACTTGTCTTTTATTTGGATGAATCACAAATGTGACATTAAACTGATGGTTAGACAGAAAATTACGTAAGCGCTTTGAGTTAGATCAGGTATAAAAATGTATTCAAAGTAACGACACGCCTTTGGTACTTTTTGCAGTGTACATTTAATTCTGTCCAATTCTTATTGATTCTGGAAAGTTGAACAACTTTATTTCTTTAAATTGTTGCACAAGGTCAAACTGTGCACGGACACAAAACGCAGAAATAAATTGACCAAAGTGCCTGAGTTATAGCGTCTGATGCAGAACAATCGTCCGGCTGTTGGACTCGATCTGATGTTAATGGTTCCACACACGGTGCTGATGGTTTTTGAAGTTCCATTTTGTTTTGCTGGAATACAAATGAGCATAAATGTCAATACAAATTATACAACAAGCTCCAGCGCTCCAGACCGAGACTTGAGTGTTTCCACAGATCTGTCGGAATTAATAAGTGTCGCCGATTACTGCTGACATTTGACGGGGTTCGCTAATTAAATAAACCGACAAAAGACACCTTTTTAATTCCTTTATTATCCAATTAAGACCTTTTTTCCCACGCAAAGTCCTTTTTAGCAAATAAGCCAGGATACGTTTTTCTTCTTCTTGAAAAGAAGAAAAAAAAATAAAATAGGTTTCTGGGACGAACAACCTACAAGAGAAGAAATATTGCTCAGACTGCAGAAATGAATCTGGTTAATTAAGAGCGCACACTATTTATGATTACAGTATAACACATATGCAGAAAAGCGATGCCTTTCATCCAGCGTCCAGGAGCAGAATGTTCCGGAATTAAGCATTCAGCTAGCGGAAAATATAAGTTCCTAATTTGAGAAACACAGTTTTAGATTTGCACAACTTGCTACATTTTGTGATCAAGAAAGACTTGTCAGATCATGTGTGTGTGTGTGTGTGTAACGGAGGCCAGTGACCCTCTTAAGGAGCAGTATATCTCATGCAGACATATGCATAAAGAAGCACGTCTTCCAAAGCGTGGGATTTAATTATCTGCATTATTTAAGCATCAATCAGGAGATGGCGGAGTACAGAGTGTAATTTTCCTGGAAGAACCAGAAGTTTCCTCACAGGACTTGAGACGTCCATCTGTCCATCTTTGGTTTAGTTCATTACGACAAGACACGGTTTGCACTCGTGGAAATTCCTGTATGCAAATTCAGATGCTTTAAATCACCGGGGAAAAGAATATAACGTTTCACAAGACTATTTTAATTTATACAGAATTATACAAATAGACACATACACACACACACACACACACATGTGCAAATGGACTGTTTTTGAAAGTCAAAGGCAGTGTGGCCTCTAGGGAGAGTATCTTAATTGTATAGTAGAGTCACACACACACACACACACACACACAAACCCTGAGCAGTGGGCAGCCTTAAGCAGAGGTGTAAAGTACTTGAGTAAACGTTGGAAATTTTTGTAAATTTAGTAAATATTGTAGATGTTTTTTTACTTATAAGTTTTTATGGTTACTTGGTACTTGTACTGAGTATCATAATATAAGCAACTGATAAATTCACGCAGTCTCAATAAACTCACGCAATCAATGAAGTACAAGTACAAATACTATGCTCAGTGTTTCAATGTCCAAAGAATACTTTTACACGTTTTATGCAGTGTCTTTACGCATTTGTCGTACTTTTTATTTTTGGTTTTTATTACAATTTTATCATAATTGTGTTATGCATATGTACACGTATTGAACATTTGCAAATTTCACAAAAATTCCCAAAGTCTACTCAAGTACTTTACACCACTGGCCTTAAGTCATGGACCAGTTTTAAGCAGAATACTTCAGGAAGCAATAATTCTGTTGGACTGAACTCACTAATTCATTATAAATGTATTTAATCCTCTTTAAACTAGTGAGACATATTTTGCTGTGTTTGTTTTTCCCGTTTGATTTCTTAAGTCGTCCTAAAGCCTTCATCAAGCTTACTGACATTAATCCCCTTCCTCTCCATCGACTGAATTAGCAAGTTATAAACATTTGGTTTAGATTATTGTGAAGGACAAACGTAAAGTTTTAAGAGGTGTTTTTTTTTCAGTCCAATGCACTATACTGAACGTCTTTGAGTTTTAATTTATTCGGATGACACAGGTGCTAAAGAACAAGTCAGATTATGCAAAATGTCCAAAAATGTGAATCCTTAAAGGTTAAAAATCCAATCAAAAAGACCAAAACAATCAATCAATCACTCACTCAATAAGTTGTGTATTATGACTCGCTAACAGTTATTGACGCGTCTCTATTTACGTCCTATACACATAAAAACAATAATAGCAATGCAAAGTCAGTTTAACAAACTTGAAAGTCACCAGAGAACAGTCCCAATTATTTCCTCAGACTGAGGTCTGACCCCCATCATTTAAAACCATGAGTGAATTAGTAGAGAATTCCTGAGCGATCACGTCTGCTGATGAACCGGCCATCAATCTCACACGTTTGACTAATGGCATTGCTTAGCGGAAATTACTCTTCCAGTTTAGCAATTAAGCGTAAGAATGGCACCCAGATGTGATAGTCCTGCTGCTTCTTCCATAGCTTCATCATAAGCCATAGCAGAAACTATATTTTGATGTCTTTCTGATGATGGTGTGAGCAGTGGGCAGTAAAGTCAGTAGTAAGTAGACCTGTGCGTAGAACTGTATGTTGGAAAACACTCCCTACTTCAAAAAATGTCGTTTACAACGCTTTTGCTATGATGATCTTGACAAATTGCGTTTATGCAATGAATGCATATTATGTATTGATTACAAGCACATGATTTTGAGTAATTGAAATTATTATAATGCCACCTTCCTAGTCAGCACAAGCATGTTTACATTATTTTGCTTTCATTTGTATCGACACGCACAGCACAATATCTCAGCATGTTTGTTCTCCTCCTCGTTGAAGCATATTAGTAATCCTGAGAAAACCGAGTCTGTAAATAATGCAGAACAACTGGAGAAATAAATGTTTGAATATGTTCTTTAATTAGGTCTGTTGAAAAGTCTGAAAAGTCAGAGCTAACACGCTAAAGCTTCACCAAAAACAACTCCTAGAGGAAGCTTATGAAGTCTGATCTTTCCTAACACTGTGACATGGGTGACTTTGGGTCTTCTTAAATCTGCTCTAATTGGGGCCGCCATAAATTAATGGGTTTTAAAGGGGATCTTGTGTTTTGGTTGGCTGAGAGTTGCGATAGATTTTTCATCAGCACTTTAAGTTTAGTTTTTTAGTACATGCCTTTTAACATCTTCATGCACGCCCTACGTGTGCGTGTGTGTGTGTGTTTCGAGTCATACCGGATAAATCTGTATTCAGCTAAAATTGTGTCTGTAACTTCAACAAAAGCAATACGTATGTAAATATGTATTGCTTTCTGAATCATAGTGGTTGCAAAATATAGTTTTTATGCTTATCTCTGTTACATTTCAACTAGTCCAGAAATGTCTTTTGTGAAATGACGAACAGAAACGTATTTTTCGCCTCTAAAAATAAATCATTATTTTTATGCCTCATGTTTCAAATTTGCATGATTGTTTTTTTTTATTATTATATGTAATTTCGATGCATCAAAGGTGACAAAAATGTTTTCAGATTCACTTGGCTTATCTCTCTTATCTATTTCTGTGTCTGAAAATCATCTGAAACAGTGATACATTATCTTGTCAACCATCAGCAGCATGTCGTAATTTCACAGCGTGACACTTTACGAGCATTTCCAGACGACTACATTTGTATAGCATTCATGGCGAGTATTGTGTTGTCGTTAAAGCAAGTGAAATTGCGCTTGAAGATCAGAATTTTCTGAAAAGTCCTTCTCAGAAAGGCTTGAGTGGCCCGCTACTTCATTTATTTATTTCTTCAAACATGTACATGACAAATAATAACAACATAAAAGCCAAAACATACAATAGATCATAATGTTAATTTCCACAATACATGTTTGAAAGGGTGTAGAAAGAACTACAACTTATCCAGTCCTACCCCCTTTTAGATTCCACTTTAACACATGAAGACTGTATCCAAATCTGAAGATCACTTTATCTTCAAAGAGATTAATCTGAAATGATAAGACTTGGTTAAATCCTCAGAGCTCTGTGTCTAACTGTGTTGAGCCCAGCAGGATTGTTAGCGAGAAAGAGAGAGAGAGAGAGTTCTCCACGTCTAAATTATTCTGGAGTAAACATCTTAAAAACCATAGTACATTCCCATTCTTCCAGCCGCTGTCGCTTCAGCACCGCGGACAGCTCCACTTCACAACTTACTCTTATGTTGCAGCTTCCGCGGTAGATTTCAATTATTCATCCAGCCGAAGCCTTTAATCCTCTTAAAGAATCCGTTATAGAATGTATTAAAGTACAATGAAACTACTATAGCGGTACTATACTATATTTTATGACATTCTATGATAGTAATTTAAATAATGAAGGGTAATAATTAGGCTATTAAATAGTGTCCAAACTCAAGGATGGAAGTGTGGTCGCGGTCGGATGATCGCAGGTGTAGTTATATTGGCTTGTGCAGATTGTGGCGTCACGTGAGCAGGCGTAGATATTTTAGGATCGCGTCCTCTCGGCAGTAGCAGTCGCGAGTGTCGGGGAATGAGTCGCTTTTCTCTTCTCTTCTCTCCTCTCCTCTCGCAGCTTCAGGTTGAGCTCACCGGTTAGAGAAGCTTTCTCCTAGTGCGTTTGAAAAGTTTTCCGCGTTCTAGTAAGCGTAAACCACCTTTCAGACCACGTGATTGACGTTGGCGGAAGTCGTTTTCGGTCGATCTTAACGATGTCATGTTCAGACGGTAGATCATGGTCTCTGGGGGAAGTGTGGAGATGTTCAAAGTCGTGAAGAACGAGGAGTGTTTATTGCCTCAACAATCGCGTCGCCTCGGAAACATGAAGGATTTTGCCCTTTGGAACTTCGCTCAAGTCTTTCTGCTGTGGACTTCAGCTGACGCTCAGGTAAGGAGACTTCTTCTAGAATCAGGATGGAGCGATCGAAAGGCTTGAAAGGATCCAGCATTCGCGTTTGTTGTGTTGTTTGATCGCTCGTGTTCTGAGCACGTGCTTCATCGAGACGATCACGAGTGACGTGTTGACTTTACTAGACGAGTGGAGCGTGTAAATAAAAGTTATTTTAGTGTTATTCTGATGTCTCTGTATGATTGTCAGACTGTGTGTGCGCGAGAGAAAGAGGGAGAGAGAAAGAAGGAGAAAGAGAGAGAGACCTAGAGACATAGTGAAAGAGAGAGAGAAAGAGACAGAGATAGAGAGTGAGACATAAAAAGAGAGAGAGAAACATAAAAAGAGGGAGAGAGAGAACGAGATAAAGAGACAGAGAGAGAGAGAGAGAGAGAAACATAGAAAGAGGGAGAGAGGCAGAGAGAACGAGAAAGAGAGAGAGAGAGACATAAAGAGAGAAAGAACAAGAGAGACAGAGAAAGAGATATATATAGAGAGACAGAGACATAGAAAGAGGGAGAGAGAACAAGAGACAGAGAAAGAGAGAGAGAGACAGAAACATAGAAAGAGGGAGATAGAGAGAGAGAGAGACAGAGAGAGAGAGAACGAGAGAGACAGAAAAAGAGAGAGAGAGACAGAAACATAGAAAGAGGGATAGTGAGAGAGAAAGAGAGAGAGAGAGAGAGAGAGAGAGAGAGAATGTATACACTATGATAAAATGAATCAAGAAACCACTGTGTGATTCTTTGATTGATTGATTAACTAACATGTCAAAAACTCTTCTCAAGTGTAAATCACATTATATAATACACCTTATGTCTTTTTTACACTTGCCTACAAAACAACACTTTTCTCATCAGTCTATTTAGCCCTGTCCTGTAATTAGAGTAATTACCTGATTACATCACAGGTATGTACGTTCTTGTGGCAGAACAGAAGTGTCATTATCTGTGCGTTGACATGTTGTCGTGTTCCCCGTGGTCAGCGAGCGGTTAATCAGACCCGTGCGGTGGGTTGATGCTCGAGTGGGTTTTGCTTTGTTTATGAATTTCAATGAACCGAATAATTGCTTTTTTGCAGGATGATTTCACAATCTTTTCTCCTCTCTGGCCAGTGCTCAGGAGAAGGAGCTTATTTCCTGCCTTTCTCTTCAGCTCTTTAGTCTGAGTGTGTGTTGCATTCTTTACACAACGTTCCCTTTCCCAAACTCAGCACTAATGCAGAGCGTCTGAATTACTTTGCCTGTTATTGTCTACTAATATTTCTCACACGATCATTTTATTTTATTTAGAATTTCATACTGATATCCCAAAAGAATTGAGCATGGATTAAATATTGACAACAATCTGTAAAGTAACTGCAAATTCCTCAGGTCATAAGATCATTATGATGATAATTGAATTGAATATAGAGATCTCTCAAAAATTCCACATGTGAAAAATGATTGCCTGCATAAAGATATGTATATTAAATGAGATCCGTGAGTGCATAAAAATGAATTTAATACAGTGCTGTTTGATGGAGAATGCATTATTAGATACTCGCACACTATTTTCGCAGTCTGCCTGTCTCTATCTATATCTATCTATCCATCCGTCCATCCATCCATCCATCCATCCATCCATCCGTCCATCCATCCGTCTGTACTTCTCTCTCTCTTTCTCTCTCTCTTTCTCTCTCTCTTTCTCTCTCTCTTTCTCTCTCTTTCTGTCTCTTTCTCTCTCTCTTTCTCTTTTCTCTCTCTCTCTTTCTCTCTCTTTCTCTCTCTCTTTCTCTCTCTCTATAAATATCTATCTATATATATCTATATATATATATATATTTATATATATAAAAGTAAATATTATACACATATATTATATGTATATATATATGTGTGTGTGTGTGTGTGTGTGTGTGTGTGTGTGTGTGTGTGTGTGTCTGTGTCAAAGATGTTTAAAGCATGTGTTATCTCCTGTGTTCTGTATTAACTAACTATAAGTTTCATTGACTTTTGCAGTATGTTGCATTTATGTGGGGAAATAAATGTGGAAAAAAAATCCAGTAGGGTATTTTTGCTGGCATTTTCAGAAAGTTTCCAGAACAAAACTAAACTGAAAGACTCTGGAATGCACACGCTGGGTTTTGTAGAAATCTCAGAACTAAACTGCCAAAAAGCTTCCACTGGAGTTTTTTTTTATACAAGAACTGAAGTCTGGTTTTTTCATTTTCACAAAAATGTACAGACTATGAGGCTCTTTCCCTTTTTAAAAACCCTGTTCAGCATATTTACATAAACAACCATCGGACGGCGTTTCACAAATGAACCGATCGGAGTAAGTAAAAGACACGAGTCAGCACAAACCCTATATTAATCATGTCTGCACACGCCGCTGGAGATACAACAGCCAAAGCTGCAGGTCTGTGCGCGTTTATCATCGGCAAATCTGAAATGGACCGTTTTAAATAAGCAAGTGAGATTTTCTCGGCGTGCTGGAGAGTTTGCAGTGATGTGTGTGGAGTTTCATCATGACGTGTGGAATCTTCCCCTGACAGGCGGCTGAAGATGGCGAGATCACGGCTGAGGAGCAGGTGCAGATGCTTCTGGATGCCAAGCTGCAGTGCTTGCAGAAGGTCTCCGCTGATAATCTGCCAGGTCGGGCGTCTTCTGCTCACACTTCCACCTCATGCTCTGGAATATCAGCACATTCCCTGTTGAAGTTGAGGAGATAATGCGCGGCGTTAGAATGACATGTAGGACTCGCCTCGCTGGCATTAATAAGGCTGGTGGTAAATAAAGTCGACCCGCGCTTGCTCTGTCGGTTTGTTGTTCCGAGGTAATTTCATGGAACGCTTGTCACATGATAAGATTCCGAACAGCTGGAAAACAAACAAACAGACGTTTCACGCTAGTGTTGGGGAAACGCTTGAGAGAATGTAAAGACGCTCGTACTGACTTCCTGGCTGGATTTTGCAGTAATTGGTGACCTAGCAACTCCACATGATTCATTTGGCCCGGTTTCTTCGTACAGGGGAAATAGCGGGTTGTAGGTTAAAGCGGAAACAAAAGATTTAAAAAAAGCAACAAGTGACTGTTTTCTTGGAAAGGGAAACGATGTCTCAAGCTCTTGTCTTCCTCACTGTGCCGCTGTTATCTGCTCAGCGTGTGTCATCTTCACTCGCTCTGATACAAACGTCCATCGATTCCTCCCAGACTCCACAACTACACACACTCAATCTGAGTAGCTGAGAGAAACACACAACACCTGCTGTATCACATCCTGATGATTCTGTGTTCACATCAGCTCTAAATAGTTTGAAATCAATGGCTTTTATCTGTACAAGTTTCCCTGAAAAAATTCAATTTTGAAATTGCTTTCCGCAATGAATGGCGTAAAAAACACAGAATGTACAATAAATGCGCACAAAATATATAAAAATGTACATAAAATGCCCTCCAATAGATCGCCACGCCTTTACATTAATTTATTCACATCACTTGTACTTTGGGGCTTGTGTATCAACCCGAAAGGTTGAATTTAAAAAATATCAATGTGTGTAAGAGCATCTAACACAGCGTCATATAATCTGAACAGAAACCGCCATGGAGTTTAATAGAGAATGTGGCCCGTGAGAGCTTAAAAGTTTTGAGTGTCCAAAAATAAATACCAAAAATTAAATTAAGAGCGTGCATTGACCTAAAACTACATTTCCCACAATGCCTTTCCACTACAGTAGCCACGTCAGTGTTTCTACAGTTTTATATTATTTTTCTTTATTCACTTGGACAGTTTGATCCTTCATTAATGGAGTTATGCGGGTTTTCATAAACTGACACATTTTAAAAGGATTTATGTTAGAGCAACAAGCAAACTTTTGTACACAACTTTAATACGTTACAATAAAAAAAACGAGTTATTTAGCATTAAGGAGTAGTTACAGTAATTTTACATTACATTTAGTAACATTTATAAGACACATCCGGCCCTTTGAGGACAGACATTATGCTGATGTGGCCCTCGGTGAAAATGAGTTTGACACCCCTGTAATAGAGGTTTTAGAGATGTATTAAAAAACAAACACAGAATGCACAGAAAATACTCACACTTTGGCTATGCACAGGATCGACAGTTTGGATAAAAAAGTACAGTGCAGTATAATATATAATCTGAAAGTGACAGGTGCATGTCTAAATGGTTTCTGATGACAGGTGCTGTTTAAAAGATTATATTGTCAAAATGAAGAAAAAAAACATGCATTTTTGCTCAAATCATGCACGTTGAGTCAATGGGAATTGTGCAAAAGGTTTTGTGGTGCTTTGGTTCACTGAGTGTTGTTTCTGCCTGTAGTTGGAGTGTGTTGGCCCGAGTGGGATGGTCTTATATGTTGGCCACAAGGCTTGACTGGAACACTGACAAAGACTCCCTGCCCCAGATACATCTATGATTTCAACCACGAGGGTTTGGAACGTTTTCAGCTCTCTCTTTATCATTTCACCATTCAACAGATTTGATAACGGCACTTCTGCAATAAAAATGGGATTGAGTGAAATCAGCACTTTTTTTTCCCTCCTTTCAATTTGCATGTTATTAAAAGCCAAGTTGGTAAAATCATTGGTACATTTTCAACATATTTCCACTCAAGTTTGGAGGAATTAAAGGCAGCACTAGCCCTTTACTGCTGCGTACCAGAAGGACAGATTTTTTTTTCAACTAGACATAATAGTTCTAATAAAAATATAATGAAAATGAAAAATAAAAAAAAATTATTTTCATGTAAAATATTAATTATAAAATTAATTTATATAAAAAATGTTCACCAGAGATACAATGTGCCTTAAAAGAAAGAGTTAAAATTTGTAGATAAATTTGAATTAGATATTTACTATCTAGATATTTTCCTTCCTGTATAGCGAGATCGATGGCCTTCAACTTAAAAATTGCATCATACAAACTTCTTTGTGTGGGTTTCATGATGAAGGGGTGAGGATTTGAAAAGATAGAGTTTGACAGACCGACTTATATCTGCTAAAGAGGAAGTAGCGTATTCTTCTTTGCGTTTGCATTTATCTATTGCATTTATTTTGTCTTGGTTTTGATTCTAATTCCGGTTTAGAGCGGAAAAAATCTGCAGAATAACCGCACCTTTGTATAAGCCGCATGGTTCAAAACCTATGAAGAAAGTAGCGGCTTATAGTCCAGAAAATACGGAATATCTAAAAAATTAAAAAATATAATTTTTTAAAACATTTTTTAATTTGAGTCCCTGTAACGCGACAATGAAACAGTGTATCAGCAGTGATACAAGAAGCAGTAAAGGGCTAGATGAGATTCTCTTCTCGTGACATTGTGTTTGTGACAAAAATGACATTTTCGTTTCACTGAAGTGTTTTGACAGGCGATGTGTGTTGGTGATGTCACAGGCCACGCCTACAGGCGGTGCGACGCCAACGGCTCCTGGGTGCTGGCCGAGAGCTCCAACAAGACGTGGGTGAACTACACGGAGTGCATCACGTCCCCGGAGCCCAACAGGAAGAGGGTGAGCGGCGTCCCGGGCCCCGGCCGTGTTCCCGGGGTTTGACGCGCCCTCGCTTTCTCTCACAGCAGGTGTTTTTCGAGCGTCTGCACATCATGTACACGGTGGGATACGCCGTCTCCTTCAGCTCGCTCTTGG
Source organism: Paedocypris sp. Pulau Singkep (assembly GCA_017309775.1). Classification (NCBI taxonomy): domain Eukaryota; kingdom Metazoa; phylum Chordata; class Actinopteri; order Cypriniformes; genus Paedocypris; species Paedocypris sp. Pulau Singkep. The sequence goes on along the minus strand of MU204278.1, from coordinate 1,787,475 downwards.
TGGCCATCTGCATCATCGGATACTTCAGGTGAGTGTTACGGTGAAGAGCAAGATGCAAGAGAAATGCCGGATTTACGTGAATAGAAACGCAACTGGAAGATATAAGTTTATAACATTATAACATATCCATATATCTACTAACCACCCATATCTATCTATCTGTCTGTCTGTCTATCTACCTACCTACCTATCTATCCATCCATCCATCCATCCATCCATCCACCCACTATTAAGTAATAATAGACATAAACCATTATGTTTATTAAACCTCGGACAGTGTAAATGTTGTTGGATCGGGAACATTTGTGATTGGGTTTTTAACATCTGAGCTTCTGTTTCTCTTGCTGAAACTCAAGGCCTTTCTTGCAACTTTCCTACTTGTTTTGGCACTTTAGCTTTAAAAAGCACACATTTGAAGGACAGAGTCCATTACAACTCATATTGTTCACTATTCTGTAGCTGTTAAACACACACACACACACACACACACACAAACTTGAACAATGTCAATATTCCACAAAAGGACTATAATAATAATAAGGTGTTTTTCTTCGTGGATGCGCTGGATTCTTCTGTGTTCCAGGCGTCTGCACTGCACCAGGAACTACATCCACATGCACCTGTTTGTGTCCTTCATGCTTCGGGCCGTCAGCATCTTCGTGAAGGACCACGTGGTTCACACCAGCGCAGGACTGCAGGAGTTTGACGCCGTGCTGATGAACAACTTCACTAACGCGGTGGACGTGGCTCCGGTGGACACGTCACAGTATGTGAGTCCGGTGCTTCTCACTAGAGTTTCAGCTAATTGATTTCAAGGCATTTTTTTGATTAATTGGAAGCTCTTGTTTACCATAACGACAAAACTAAACTTACTTTAGGAACATCTAGACCAGGGGTTGGAAAACTGCGGCCCTTTTAAGTGTTTTAATCCGGCCCGTCAAACTTGCAAAAATTAAATGAAAGTCAGATTTTTTTTTTATGTAAATCCGGTTAATCCGTTATGAAAGTTTATTTTTTTTTATATATATAACATGTTTTAAAAAGCGGACCCATACACACCAAATGTACGTAAAGTAATTGCACTAGTATTTTTTTGACGTTTATTTTTACACTGTAAGTCTATGGAATCAGATGCCACAAAAATATCAAACGTACACTTGTAAGAAACGAACGGAAAATGCTTCACAATTACGTTAGTTTTTTTATTTTTCGCCTGCAATCTTCACGTTTTGCTTTGAAACGTTTAGTTTTTTGTTGCTTCAGATTTTTTTAGTTTTGTTTTTTCCCCCTCGAACTTCTGGCACTAGGCCCTTACTCTGATTGGCTGGTGAGAGTGTGATTGACAGCTGCTTGACCAGGAAGCCCAGTCCGGCCCCTTTGTCAAATGTTAGAATGTTGCCCGCCGATCAAAAGGTTTGCCCACCCCAGATCTCAACAAATCAGACCAAAAGTTACACGTGTGTCATTATATACAGTGATACTCCGACTTACGAAATTAATTCGTGCCAACGGCCGTTCTGATCTGATTTTACATGTAATTCGTCTAATCCGTGCCATGACTTTGTGAGTTCGGACAAACATTTTTTTAAAAATGATAAACTATTGGTAATAAATAGGATAAAAACATATTACATAGCAGTTGTGTGAGAGAGAGATAAAAGCATTTAATTTCTGGGAGAATATTATTTTTTATTTATTTATTTTTTTATATATAATTTTATATTTTGAAAGACAGATATTTAAAACTAACACGTGTTTTGTTGCTGTTTTTTTATTTTGTTGTTTGATTTATTATTTAAAGTGCGTGAAGATTAATACAACAGTATGTTACACCTCTGGATTGGTAACAAAAAGACGTGCTCGTTTCGTATCGCGAATTTTTTTCGCAACTCTGAACAAAATCTTCGCGGCGATGCATATCGTTACTCGTTAGGTTTTTCGTTAGAAAGGACATTCGTAAGTCTGTTCAACAAAAATACAGTAATTGAAAGTGTGATTGGGATCCATCGACAACAAGTATAAATTTGTTGGTGGCAAATTGGGAAAATTGAGGATTGAACATTTCGTTTTTTAAGGAACGAGTGAACATAGTCGACTTGAATCGCCAACACTTCCCCGCGAATGCTTTACGCCGAATAAAAAATGTGCCAATTCAGTGAGTTTGAAAAGTCTTAATGCAGCAAACATTTACAATGGCACTTTTAACAGCCTCGCCATTATAAAGCGGCGTTGTGTGTTAAATAACCTTGGAGGAGACAGACCTGCGTTGGGGTCGAGTGAAGATTGAAAGCAACGAGACCTGAATGAGGTTTGACCCCAATTCTGCTCCTCTGTGATTGCGCTTTAAAGTTGACGGCTGTCCTGACATTCTGTTTGGGCTTCACGTTTCATAAGAAGAGATTTCAATGCTTGAGGTCAGAGGTCACAGCGGGAATGGTTGAGTGCTTGGTCTCCATACACATGCCGTTCCTGCCAAATAGTGAGGGGAAGTTTGATTCTTTTTACTGACTCGGATCTTTAACGCTCGAGCGGTAAAGTGAACGAATTATTTCGAGTCGTTTCGTTCACTTTCAACAGGTGGCGCTGTGGGTGTTGTAACAATGGTCACGGTTCGTCGCTTTAACAGCGCGAGCACATGACAGGCGAGTAAAAGCGCGTTTCGTAAATATCAGAATATTATGAACGAATCGCAAACTAAATGCTCACGTGTTTCTCGCTACACTGCGGCTGCTAGAGAACAAATGAAAGTGACATTTATTTTGACCATTAGTGAGCTTTGTAAATAAAAAAGTACCAATAAGTTCCCTATAATGTTAATCAGGTGCATGTATTGTGTCCAAAACATTTATTACTATTATTATTATTATTATTATTATTATTATACATTCAATTTTGTTTTTTTATTTTTATTTTTGCTTTTATTTATTATTATTATTAATATTAATATTATTAATATTATGCTGCAGAGTATACAACAAAAAATAATGTTTGAAAGCATAGATTAGATACATTTACATTACATACACAATAACACTACACACATCTGCAAGAATCAAAGACCACAAATTTAATTGATTCCATTATTAAATAATGTGTATTGGGCGTCAGGTAAACTTCAGATATCAGACATCGCTCCTTGTTTCTCCGCCACACGGCACCGCATCTGATCTGAGCACGTGACAAGCGAACAAAAGAGCGATTCGTAAAGAAGATCCGTATATGAACGAATCCCGAACTAAATCTTGCTACTGAGTCCGTCATCACGCACTACAAATCACCAACGGAGTCGTGAAGGAAACGTTTCTGTTGTGATGTTATGATTCGTTTTTTTTTTCATGAAAAGAACGAATCATTCACCGAGGAGACTCGTTCATTCCGAGTCATATAAAAGATCCGTTCCTATTGAAGCTCTCGGCCTAATGTGCCACTCAACAATCCACGCCATGATTTAAAAATAAGTCTCACTCGTAACTCCCAGGTTTTTGTTTCCTTGTTTTGTTTTTTTTTGTTTGGGCAATGATGATCTGCGTCCTCCTACGCTCTGAGGTAAAGCGCAGCCGTGCCAGTGGTGGGCAGCGGTGGAGAAGCATTGACGGAGCTTTTCTTTTCCCTCACACAGCTGCTTTGCTGGAGATAAGTGCTGCGGAGCTGAATGTGCCGCAGGATTCTACGCAGCTCCCGTGCTTGATGCACTCGCTCAAATTGTCCAAGTTCAAAGGCGGATCTACTGCTCGCCCCGTTACATTTAATAATTTGATACTTTTAATCCATTTTGCCCCATTGAGAAAAGATTCAGGAAAGGCTGATGCCACATAATGTGTTTTGCACCGATCAGTGTTGTAACACGGGCCGAGCAAACATCTGCTCTATTATCTGAGGAAAGACGTCGTTCTCGTCATTCGTAATTACTGAGATATGAGTCACTCCACAAGAACCAGAACGCCTTCATTCACCCGTTCAGTTATGTTTTGACACAAAGTAGCATTTGGAGATAATATTAGCATTTCAGTTACACTGTGGTGGTGTGTTTTTTTGTTTTTGTGCCAGTGTGCCAATATTTGTATACCGTATTTGCACGAATATAAGGACCCCCCCCTGATTATTCAGGTGCAAAATTAAAAAAAAAATATATATATATATATATATATATATATATATATAGTTTCAAGCTCAGCTCTGTTTCAAGCTCTCTGTTTATCTGACGCCATGTGAAGAGGAAGGATTATTATCCCCTGTGGAGAGACCCAGCGTTTTGATTCTGTCTCCTTCCTTTTTTTTTCTTTACTTCTTGTCCGTGTTTTCACTGTTTCGACTCTTTCTGCGATGACCCATTGAACTCGTTTGTAGCCGGTTGTGCTGAGCTAAGCTAAGTTTAGCGGTCGTGGTGTGTAGTTTCTGTTTGTTGTAATATAAATGATTGTACTGTATGTAGTGTAATCTTACTTCTTCCAGTGTTATTTAGTCTGTGTTAAGTGTGGCGGCGTGTCTAATGTTTCTTTATTTCTGTTATTGAGCTAATAAAAGCTTATACTGTAGCACGTCTGCCTACGCACCATTGTTTAACATTATATAGATATTATATATTAGATATTGTCCGCTACATAAAGACGACGTGTTTCTGTTTATGTGTGATTGTTCCTGATTTGAAATACGGAAAAACAGGGGCTTATATTTACGCGCATATATGAAATCAGCAATTATAAACAACACGCATGTTTTTGAGTGTAGAAAATTAGCTTATATTCGCATAAATACGGTATTTAAATATACTATAGTGTAGGTCTGTCGAACTGCTTCTGCGTCTGTCTTCTGCTTCTGCTCTGAAAGCTCCTCTGGTTCCTTCCGGGAATGTTTTTTGTGTCTGGATCTGCCGTGTTCTTTCTGACCCGACTGTGATCAGCAGGACAAAGTGGAATAAAGACACGGTCGTTTGTGTGCAGTTCCGTTCACGGTCAGTTTGATTTCGCTTGTGTGGTCGACAACAACTTTTACCCACAAATCTTGTGTTATTGAAACACACGTTCACAAGATATGCAAGTCACAAGCTCGGGGCAGGAAGTCTGGGTCAAACAAGGTCGCGGACCGTCCACGATCTGAATATTAATAATGACACTATCTTTTTATCACGGATCACGGTTTATTTGTTTTCCGGATTAAGGGTTTTCATCTTGTTTGTTTGTCCAAACGTTGGTTCAGCTCACACCTTTATCTCAGTACCTCATATCTTTTATTGTTTTTAAACACACACACACACACACACACACACACACGCTTCACTGGATTGTGGTTTATCAAGCCAAGTGTAGGTTAGTTGGTTATGTCTGTGACCTTCGAATGTTTTTTTCTCTACGTATTTAAAAAAGTTTCATCTTTGAATCTATTTAAAGGCAGAAATTGTCTACAATCGCTTTGTGTGACACTATATTACGGTATTTCTAAAGACTTCTATGGGAAGCAGAAACACCATTATCTATCACTTTAATCTCATTTACACTTTTTTTTTGTCTATCTATCGAGGCATTTCGAACAATGGCACATGTAAAATGGAATACACTTACTTTTGTACTTTGCCTTATTGTAAGTAATTAAGTCATTGTAGATGTGTTTCCTTTTCTTTTTGAAGAGGTAAGTCACCGGTGTGCGATGACAATGACATGAATAAATTACGAGGAAAACTTTTCTTTCAAATGAACAACGCATTTCATCTTCACTTGAGTGAGTCACAGCAATTCAGACGTATGTAGATATCATATGGAAATGAAACCGCCGCCTGAAAAGCCAGTTATGTAAATCTATCACTATCCAATAGTGTAAGATTTCAAAGGCTTAAGTTTGATTTTGCCGTTTTAAGGGCAAGCCCATTGCGTTATCACTTTCTCAGTCTGCGTATTATTATCCTAATTTATTCCGAAAGTCTCTGTCACGGTGAGTTTGCCGAGACAATGTTTTGATTTTTGATGTAAAATTCCTTTTAATTCAGTTCACTGGTCCGAATATTCTTAATGGTCTTTAACCACTGGGAGCTGTCACGGAGCCCAGCTAATAGCTTGATTATTCCCGACGCGTCACCTGGAATCTGGCCTCCGTCAAAACCACATCGAGTTTCACCGAGCCACTGAAGTTCGTAATGTCTTTGCCGCTCTGATGTGCCTCAAATTACGCTTAAAACTGATGAATATGTTGGAAAAGAAGTGAAGTGAAGAGCTGCGGCTCCAAACGATGCACCAAACCTCATTCCATCCGCACTTTTCTCCAGGCCGTGATGATGGATCTGCTGACCAGAGCGATCCCATTGAACACAACTCCCAAGAATTCCCAAGATTTTCCGGGTGTAATTTTCCGAGTCTTTCACAGACCACTGCAAAAATCACCTCTAGCTGAGAACAAAAATCAGTTCTTTCCCATGATGCACTGCAACCAGTGTCTCTACTGGAACCCATTCAGCTCCGCTTGATGAAAAACGCCATTTGTGAGAGTGTTTTTTCTGCTTCACTTTTCTCCTCAGATGGGTTGTAAAGTGACCGTCTTGCTGTTCATCTATTTTCTGGCTACAAACTATTACTGGATTCTGGTGGAAGGCTTGTACCTGCACAGCCTCATTTTTATGGCCTTCTTGTCTGACTCCAAGTACCTGTGGGGCTTCACTCTGATTGGATGGGGTGAGTGTATGTCATGCTACTATATAATTACGCAATCAGATTAGAGACAAAAACATCAAGCGTAAATTCTACGAAGCGCACAACAATGCGTCACATTTACGTTCTTTGTTTTTTTCTTCACGCGCAATCTTCACATTTTCAGATTTTTCGTTCGTTTCATTTCGTTTTTCGTTTTCGCTGTTCAGTGCCTTATAGGAAGAAATTAGTCATTGTTGATGTGTTTTGTTTTATTTTTGAAGAAGTAAGTCCCAAGTGTGAGATAAGAATGAAATGAGTAAATTACGAGTAAAACTTTTTTTCCAAATGAATTACGGCTGATACTATTACTACTATTTTTTTTGGTTAGGACTTCGGGCACTAGCTTCACATGGGGGCGGCCCTTACTCTGATTGGCTGGTGAGAATGTGATTGTCAGCTTGACCAGGAAGTGTGGGAGGAGTTTCGCAAGCTCTTAAACACATTCAGAATCTGGACGCCGTCATCGTTGGAGTATTTATCCATGTGAACGAAACTGTGTTTGCTCACTGAACTCCTCCCACACTTCCGACATTTACGTTTGATTTTTTTGGCTCTAATCTGATTCCACATATAATGAGTATGCTGTATGTTTTTTTTTTTTTTTTTTTTTTAATTTTGGACGTCTTTTTTGTTCAGACACAAATGTTCACATTTTTTGTTGCTAATAACTTGCATAATTTTTGCCGAAATTGACCTGCCTTGTTAGTTTATGATTGGGGAAGCACTTTCTTTTTAACCTAACAACCTAAATCAGTCACAAAGTTGATGTTACAGAAAAGCAATAGTCTCAAAAAGACCAGAACCAAAAAAGTGATGAATAGTGAAGATGAGCTAAATAGGAAAAAGCCTGGATTTGTAGTAATATGTTGTTATAAAGGAAGGAGCAAATAAGAAGAGTAAAGAGAAACGCCGGGACAAAAACTAAATAAAGCATATATGAGTCACGTAATTGGCCGGAACATGAATCATGATCATCTCCTTTCACCAAACACTGGACAGACTGTTCAGTCAAACGTCTCAAGTTGAAGAACATTGTTACATTCTTATTACATATGGACTGTTGCGATATTGCCAATTTGTATTTGCCTGTATTGATACAATTTTTTCACTTCCATAGTGTGTGTGTGCAGTGTGTGTGTGTGTGTGTGTGTACGCACGTACATAGACTGTTTCTATTCTTTTTTTGTTTTTTTTTATTCATCCTAATTATTAGTATTTGTATGTACGGTAGATCGAAAGAGGAAGTGGGCATCAGGAAAGATGTTTGTTCTTCCTCAGGAGTCTTTTGAGAAAACTCTAGGTGGAAACCAATCAGACATTATTTATAGCCCGCCGGTCCCACCTTTCCGCTCCCACACAGAAAGGCTCAGCGCAGTTTGTTTTGAGGGGCTGCTTCCGTTTCAAGTGGTTTGGAGTTGAAGTGTTCCTTATTTATTTGTCATTCCCGTTTGATGTGCACTTCTGGAAAGGCAAGAGACGGAAGCACCTTTGATATGCAAATGAAGCCGCCCGCCGCGTTGACTTTAATGTGTTTGCCGATGGTTTTAATGACCCGAGGGTGTGTGAAACCACTAAACAATAATGTCACGTTAATGGTCCGAACGCCTGGCCTAACAATCCTAATGTGCCGACATCAAGCGTTTTTGGGGTTTGAGCCTGTGAGGTTCTCGGTGTTTGAACCAGGGAACTACTGCTTTTTTTCTGCTTTTTATTCTTCATCCTTGGAGCTCGACGGCCCCTGATTGTTCGGCTCCGTGATGCGGATGGAGCAGACGGACAAGAACGTTGTATTTCCCAAAGGACGTGTGGATTTATTTTGAAGCTCAATAATCAAATCAAATGAAATGTATTTATAAAGCACAGATTTTTACACTACCGTGGTTGATCCAAAGTGCTGTACAAGGTAAAGGAACAACGATAAAAGAATAATAAAACTTCATCAGCGTGATAAAACTCATCAAACAAGGGTACAAATAAGAAACAGTTGTAAAATATAGATTATTAAAACAATTCGACACCAATTTCATAGACAAATACACAGCATCAATCAAAAGCCAGTGAGTAAAAATAAGTTTTTAAATTAGATTTAAAACCATCTAGTGACGCGGATGCTCTGATGTATTATAAGTGTAATGATGTTTAGGAACGTTTAATATTGAATACGTTGAAATACAAATGAGAGGTTGACGTTTTTCATCTGTGTGTGTGTGTGTGTTAATCTAACGTAAGTTAAAACCGTGAAAAGCGCCTTACAAATGCTCAGAACTTAATCCGGTCTAGTCACTAAAGTCTAATCAGAACCGTCGGGATATTTCAACGATATAGTGTGTTCTTCAACAAGCTTTCCACAAAGAAATGTTTATACCTTTATTGCAAATCATAGTAGTTAGATTGATGAATTCCAGATGACAGGAGGGGATTAGCATATTAGCAGGCAGGTGGTGAATGGTAAAAAGAAAATCTTCAAGTAAATCCAAACTGATATCTAGAGATCTTTCAAATGCTTTGGCTTTGGAGTCCAAGTCTTGCTTTTGGATTTTTGGCTTTTGCACACGTGGCTTCTAAGCAACTTCCTTTGTTCTGACTTAGGTTCAGTGGCGGCCATCTTAAATATGCAGGACACGCCCATTCTCTTTCAAAATAAAAGTCTGATAATAGGAAATGATAGAATCGAACAAATTGGCAAACAAAGAAGCATTGATATCACAAACAAAATGTTATCAACTAGAAATGGCTCCTACAAGATTGTTATTATCGCGATAACTTTTTAAAGTAAGGAGATGTTCTGAATTGCAATGTGATGCTTGATCTCTGTCTTTCTTCTCCTCGTGGACGTAACGTGATGTTGTGTACTCTAGTCTAAAACGTTCCATTCTCTTCTGATTCAACAAATTTCAATAAACCTTCACAAAAAATTCAATAAACGTATATCCTGGGAAGCTTGGGAAAATTTGGTTTTGGAGTCTGCGCTTTCTCTCTGGTGATTTCGATGAACTTTACTTATCGTGTTGTGTGATTTATTTTTAACAAGTACAGCGGTTAACAGGCAACAAACCGGGTTTAAAGGGTTTTCGACCCAGCAGTCTGGCGATGTGGACGTCTTCCTCTTCACTCCCGCTGTAGAGCTGCTTGCAGAGGCGTACTTGAGTAAATGTACTTTGTTACTTTACTTAAGTACGTTTTTGGCTACTTCGTACTTGTACTGAGTATCAAAAATATAAGCAACTTTTACTCTCTACTCCACTGCATTTCTGTTTGAGTCACTGTACTTTTCCCTCCACTACATTTGAATGGACACTTACCGTTACTTTGTGATTGTGTCGATTTATTTAGCGCTTAGTTTCTCTGGCGAATTAGGTGATTTTGCCCTCTGTAGTCTGCGGAAGATACTGGAAGATAATTTTCAATTAGAGGCGTGAATGTTTACCAGGATTTTATTGTATAGGATGTATTTTATTTATTTATTTTGCTTTGATTGAGTTTGATTGAGACTGACTTTTTGTTCTTTATTTAATTAGTTTTACTATTTCTGAAACATGGTGTTAAGTTTCGTTTCTGTATTAGAAAATAAAACCCCATGAATAGAATGTGTTCACATTTCATTGTTTTTTTTTGTTTGTTTTTTTTTGTGGGGGGGGGGTGTTGCCTACATTTTGTGTGAGAAAAATACTCAAGTTCTTTAAAAATTCGATACGTTGCAACTTTGACTCAAGTCTTTTTTATAGTGGTGACTTTTATTTGTATTGGAGTAACTTTTACGTCGCGTCGCCATTTTTGGGTATCCGTATCCGTTCTTTTACTCAAGTATGGTGGTGTGGTACTCCGTTGTGAAACTGCAGTGGCTTCAAGCTCACGTGCCTGTTAACACGAGATGAGACGAGAATGTAGTCTGAGTCAAGACACACATTATTCTGCTGAGATAATCCCAGACTCCCACCGTGCCATTATCGCCATGGGAACTGCGGCGTGAGAGGAGGGGACCTGCCTGACACGCTCACCCCGAGATCCAGACACTTTCCTTCTCGTTATGCACACCATCCTCTGCTCATCCGCGTAAAGACACTGGTTCAGCTATTTACGTACAGCGGGGGGGAAGGATACAGTGGGTCCTCTCTTAACGGAATTTACTCGTGCCGACAGCAGTTTTGTTAAACTGAAATTTCTTTAAGTGGACCGCGTTTTGCATGTAAAAGCTCTGTTCCGAGGATCTGTAAATTCTGACAAAATGTTTCAATAATTGATCAAATATATGCAGAGTTGTAATAAGTACCAGACCACCATACTTAAGTAAAAGTACAGATACGTACTATACCTGTATAAGTTACTCCAATGTGAGGAAAAAGTCACCACTATAAAAAAAATAGATATGAGTCAAAGTAGCAAAGTATTGAATTTTAGAAGAAGTCAAGTATTTTACTCTACTAAATACTAAATTTAGGCTAAAAACAAACAAACAAAGAAACGTGGAAAAAACTCTATTCATGAGGTTTTATTTTCTAATACAGAAACGAAATTTAACACCTCCATGTTCAAAAAAAATGGTATTAAGAACAAAAAGTCAGTCTGAATCAAACTCAAATGTGCAAAAGAAATAAATACAAATAAATAAAATAAATCCTATACAATAAAATCCGGGTAAAAGTAATTTTTCTTCAGGAATTCAATTCTTAATCTTTGTTTTGTGAAATACTTCTGTTAAAAGAGACAATATTTTATCGACAAAAACTTCCGTTATATATAAGTTCCGTTAATAGAGTCGTTCGTTAAGAGACGTACCAGTGTAGTTTGTTTAGTTCTCGCGGAATCATTTACATTCATAAATCAGAGCTTCTATTAATTTTATCTTTATCTGTGTTCAATCTAATTTATCAACACAGAGAAATAATGGACATTTTTCTTTTTTTAAAGACTATTTTTTTCCTAATTTTTTCCGCATAGCGACTTTGCGTGAACAAGAAAAGTGCTATATAAATAAACTTGAACTTGATCTTATTAGGCTGTCTTTTCTGAATTAATTTAGTGAACTGGGGTCAGATTCAGACATTTTAGCACCTTCAAAAATGGCGACGCGGCGTGGAAGCATTCAAATGGGAAAATCAAATGGAGCCAATTAAACTCGCTGTTCTGCCTGGACAGGTTGTCCAGTCTGGTGTCTGGGTTTGAAATGGGTGACATAAATATAAAATCAAAGCGTTAACCATGAGTAAACAAGAAGAGCTTGTTCAGAACCACGCCGACCCTGCAGGGAGTCTCTCCGTCTCAGACCGCAGGGAATCCTGACGCCTCGGGCTGTAAAACCCTCTCCACGTGAAGACGCTTTTGTGGTACAGATGAATCACGTGGCCGTGTTTCGCACGAGAAAATGTTACAAATGTGTGTAAAAGAGCGACGAGGGTTTGCCTTGCTTGCTTTGTTAATTAGCGGCACATATCTTATTAAATGTCTGAATGCTGAATCTCCTCAAGCTGCCGCGGATTTAATTTCAGGCCACCGCCAAAGATGGAAAAACTACAAAGATGGCGTCTGTTTTTTCTCAATAATTGGCTCAGAAAAAAGAAAAAAACTTGGTTATAAAATTGGAAATAAACGTGGTTTATAATTAACATAGAAGAAAAAAAGATCTGAAGAGAGAAAGATGGAGAGAGAAAAAAATAAACCACGATCACTTTGAATGGTGGAAAAAGTAACTGAAACAAAAAAAAAGTAAACGTAAAAGTATAATCAATTCAATAAAAAATTTTTGATTTAAATTTACTTTTCCTGTCACAGTTGCTCACACAAAAGAGAAATATAATAATAAAAAACAAAAATAAATGTATATCTGCAAGAAATCTTCAGTATACTACAGATAACAAGAAAAACAGACGTGTGTAACATAAACAACTCATAGAAAAGTGAAAAAGTCTCTACACTGCAAAAAATGCACGTGAAAAATTAAGAAAATAAATCTTAAATCGAGAAAAATTGTCTGCCAATGGGGTGGGAAACTTGGTAAGACGCTTAAAACAAGAAAAAAGTAACTTACCGTAATCTTTCACTCTTAATTCTAAGGTAGTTAATTTATCTTGTATGAAAAGAATCAAGATTATTGTGTCATTTCAAGATTTTGTGGCTTTTTGGATTAATTTTTTTGCAGTGAATGCACATGAGCCTCGAGCGAACACACACACACACACACACACACACACACACACACACACACACACACACACACACACTCTCTCTCATGTGTTCACCTCCTCTACTAGATGTAAAGCACTTATAACATATATCAAATATAACTAACATTGTTATTTCCATATTGTGATCGGTTTGATATCAGAAATGAATTGGTTTGGTATTGGTTCTTGATACCTGTCGATTATTCTAGACTAGAATGCGGTAGACGTTAGAGTTATCGTGATACTCTGTATTTTATACTGAAGGTTGACATTTAATATTAATTCAGGACCTTTCCCAAGTATGGAACTGTAGAGCTAAAGAGTTCAAAACTGCCTAAAAGCTAGGACAAGTTAAGAGTGAACACACCTCCTCCCATTGACCACCCTAATCTCACACATCAGACTGGTCACAACCTGTAACCAGTTAAAATGTCAACTGACCATCTATGAGAAGATGACGGAGGACTCACGATAACTGTTCAGGTCAAAGGGGTCACGAGAGTATCCTGAGGAAAAAACTGTACTATGAAACGTGTTTCCTCCACTGAAGAACTGAGTCTTTGGGTCTTTGGACCCCACAATGAGTTTGCTTTGCACTAATATCGTAGCATGTGTCATCGGTTTGGAAAAGCCTCAGAACCTGGTAAAACGGCCTTTTCTTTCGTCTCAGAGCCTTTCCTGTTTGTTTTCAGGTGTTCCCGCTCTCTTCGTGGCAGCATGGGCTGTCGTCAGGGCAACGCTGGCGGATGCAAGGTAACCGTTAATCAAGTTTATTCCTTAATGAGACTCGTCCTGCTGATGGAAGATTGGCAGGGAAATATCAGTTCGCTCCAAATATAGTGACGTGCCGGAGGGTTTAGCAGAAAAAGCGGCTTGGAACTTGATGGCCACTCCAGCTGTTCTTGCGGAGGTCGGAGCTGAACTCAGCAGGTCTCTGGTCCTTCAGGAGTCCGGCCGAACAATGGCTCATTAGTGTGTGATGGTCGTGCTAAACATCTCACTGTACAGAACGCACCGCTGTAAAGAGATCGCTATTTCATTAGACCGATTTGTTGAAGCGTACTGTAGTTTGATTTTTGGAAAAAAAAAAATAAAAAAATCTTGGGTTGTTTTTAGCAAACGCTAGAGCTGCACGATTCGGGTTAAAATGAGAATCTTTGAGAAAATGAGAAAAAAAAAAAACGAGAATTTGTTTTCGCTTGCTTGGAATAAAGAGCACAATTGTTTCTGGATATTTTATTAGCCTTAACTTTCATTTTATCAACCGTGAATTTATCTTAACCCTGAAAATCAGATTGTCAAACATCAATATAATAACACATTCTACTTTTAATTTAAATAAATAGATTGAACAATTTAATGTAATGTAAAAGTAAAAAATAAAATCACCATTAAACGTAAAAAAATAAACAATGTACAGTATTATGTACACTTGAGGACATAATGATTAGCTCTGTCTAAAGCACTTTGAAATTCTTATCAAACAATGATTATTTTGTAGGCAGGGCTTATAATTTTGTCCTCAACTGTAGATGTTTGCTGTGTGTGGTTTGCTGAGTGTCGTCTTCTGGTTTGAAACTCGCACACACACACACACACACACACACACACACACACACACACACACACTTTAGAATAAAATCCTTTTTCTGATAGTAAAATGTCTGAGTTGAGTCTTACTTTACCGTTGTGTTTCCTCACTCATTCTCCCCGTTTATTTTCAGTTTTTTTGTAATCGACTGCTGCCCGACTCACATCCACTGTTCTAGTGCAGGTAATTGGCGCACATGACCACAGCGACCCAAAATACGACAGAAGTAATGCAAGATCATCTTTAATTTATAATATTGAAATCTGACAGAAACCACTCTGCGTAGATCAGAGAGTTTGGCAGAATCGTATAAATGCTGGATTAAGATCGCGGGGGGGTAGAATCGAGATCGCGATCATTTACCGATTTATTGTGCCGCTCTGGCAAATGCAAACTCTGAATTAAGTCATGTGTTTTTATCAATGTTGTACTGCCGCATGAGCATCTGGATCAGGTTCAGAACCTCGTCCTCATTACAGACGCAGCGCACTTCATTAATGCTGATCTCCGCAGCCGCAGACACTCGTGGCCAAACTGCAGTTTTGAGAGTTTCTCACCTCTTGATGGCACAGTAATGGTGTGTGTTCCTGTCAGAGCGCCGCTTTACTGTCGAAGCCATTACTCTTTCTTTGTTTTATTTTCAAACGCCGTGTGAAGCGCCATTGTCTCTCTCCCCTTGAGATCAGCATTTGTATTCATGTAGCTAACGTCTGAGAAACAACTCGCCGTCTCTAGAGAAGCTTTCCATATCAAAATAACACTTTGTTTTAGCTCGGAGCTTCTGCCTGTTGTTGTTAGATGCCTTCGTTACGCTCGTACCTACGGAAGACGGGCCTGCGGATTCATCGCTTTCTGACATCACCGCCTCCAACTCACGAAACGGACGTTTTGATCGTCAAAAATTCTAATCAAAATTCAAATGTTATTGTCGCATTCACATTCTAAATGGCACAACATGAAGTGAAAGGCATTTGTCCAGCATTTTAACTTAGTAAATACTAAATATTAAAGCAAGAAATAGAAAAGTTTAAATAAAAAAGATACTAATATAATATAATAAAATACTGTAAAAAACAAGATTTAATAAGATAAAAATTTGAATAAAATACAAAACAGACTATGAAGACACAAATGCAATAAAAATAAAAAATACAGTAAAAATAAGGATGAAATATGAGTAGAAACACACATTCAAATAAGTGACTCAGTGAACCAGAGACAAGTCACTAGTCAAAATTAAAGAACATTATAAGCGTTCTTGAAAAAAAAAAACTTATTTAAACGTGTCTATTATGGGACGAAAAATTCATGAAATGGCTTGTTCAGGTTAGTGTGATAAAACAGAAACGTAATAATGATTTTTTTTTTTTTGAATGTTGAACAAAAATGTTAGTTTTACGTTCTCCGCTTATCTTCAGTCACAATTAATGTTTCGAAAAATGTATTGGACAGTTATTGACTTCCGTTGATTCATTTCATGTCTTTTATGAGAAGATGTGACAAGATACAAAACTCTGAGGAATTCTATTAGAAAAAACACTAATTTAACAAGTGGCATTCAGACATTCCAGTGCATCAGTCCTTGCATTATTCTAGTTGAAAAGGCTTTTTCATTAGTGGAAGCAGTGATATTTCAGGCGCTGTACTGGTATTCTGTGTTTCCAGCCTTATCTCGCCCGTCCTCACACTGTTTGTCTCGTTTTAATGAGCCTTTAAAATCAAGCGCCAGCAAACACGCAGGAAAAGGTGAAACTGCCTCTTTTGTTCATCCGAATGAGGCAAAAATGTCACGCGCCGTGATGCTTGACACGATCCAGAGCACTTTTACTCCATTTATGAATCTGTTTAATTAGAAACCGACTTTTTCCCTTTGCCTCGTCTGTGCTGATTTTGCCCCGGAGCGCGCTGATTCCTCTCCGTATTTACTGTATTTGCTATTTTGGGGTGAGATTTTCTGCGCTGTAGATAAACTTTCTTTATGGGATTTTGAGGAGCGGTGCAAATTATGGATCAGTAAATGGAAATGAGTCTCAGCCTGCTTGAAAAAGAACGAGAGAAGAACGAACGAGAAAAAGAGACTCAACTATAAAGTATTCAGCCTATAGTCCACATGTGTCAAACTCAAGGCCCGGGGGCCAGATGTGGCCCGCAAGAGCTTAAAAGTTTTGAGTGTCTATAACTAAATACCAAAAATTAAATTAAGAGCCTGTGTTGACCAAAAACCACATTTCCCACAATGCCTTTCCACTACGGTAGCCACGTCAGTGTTTCCGCAGCGTTATGTTATTTTTCTTTATTCACTTGGACAGTTTGATCCTTCATTAATGGAGTTGTGTGTAGAATAGAATAGAATGCCTTTATTGTCATTGCATCGCTTGGTTACAATGAAATTGGGAGATTTCATAAGACTTTTATAAGCTGACAAAATTTTAAAGGATTTATGTTACTTGAATAAGTTATAACACATGAGTTATGTAACATTGAGTAGTTACAATTATTTTACATTACATTTAGTTACATTTATGAGATACATCCGGTCCTTTGAGTGACATTATGCTGATGTGGCCCTCGGGGGAAATTGAGTTTGACACTCCTGCTACACTGTAAAAAATTACAAATGAAAAAAACAAGAAAATAAATAACAAAATGAGTAAATCAAAATCAAGAAAATGATCTGCCAAAAGGGGTGAGACAAATTGACTTGGTACGATAAGCTGAAACAAGCGAATAAATCTTTCTCTATTAATTCTAAAATAATTAATTTTTCTTGTAGGAAAAAAAGCAAGATTTTTTGTTTATTTTCGAGATTTGTGGGCTTGTCAAGAATGTATTTTTTGCAGTGTATAGTGTTTGTGGAGTTCAGTACTGTATATTTATGTTCTCTGTTTGCTCTGCCTCTGTGGAAAAAAAAAACTTATCTGTCTTTTCCTGTCCTGTCCGTCTCTCTCTCTCTCCCCCGTTTAAAATATCCCCCATCCTAATCTGTGCGTGCCAATTCATTTATCACCCTATCTGTCTTTATCTCTGCAGATGCTGGGAGCTTAGTGCAGGGAACATCAAATGGATCTACCAGGTCCCCATCCTGACAGCCATAGGCGTGAGTAAGAACGCCGCAAAAAAACCTGTCAGGCTCTTAATAAACACGGCGTGAGAGCTGGAAAAACTGTTCAAAGTGTGCGAGATTCCTCCTAGAGGAGTGAGAAGTCGTCCAACTTCACCCAAACTTTTCCTGCGCCTCGTTGCTGGGAGATGAAAAGCATTTTGGCAAAGCGGAGCCGAGCTGGGACAAGGATTTCCATAATTACGGCTTGCTTGTACTTGTTTGTTTGTGACAGTTAAACTAATTATAAGGGACCAACAATAGCGCAGGGATACACAGTGCTCATTACCGTCAGCTGAATGATCAGAGCTCCATTCTGGAATCCTTTAGGTTGACGAATGACAAAGATTAATGTGATTTACCGTGTGTGCTCTGTGCGGAACATTGATGATAATTAAGGATAGGATAGATTAGGATAGGATAGGATAGGATGGAATGGGATAGGATAGGATAGGATAGGATGGGATGGGATAGGATAGGATAGGATAGGATAGGATAGGATAGGATAGGATAGAATAGAATAGAATAGGATAGGATGGGATGGGGTAGGATAGGATAGATTAGGATAGGATAGGATAGATTAGGATAGGATAGGATAGATTAGGATAGGATAGGATAGGACAGGATAGGATAGGATAGGATAGGATAGGATAGGATAGGATAGGATAGAATAGAATAGGATAGAATGGGATAAAATGGGATAGGATGGGATGGGATGGGATAGGATAGATTAGGATAGGATAGGATAGATTGGGATAGGATAGGATGGGATGGGATGGGATGGGATGGGATGGGATAGGATAGAATAGGATAGGATAGGATAGGATAGGATAGAATAGAATAGGATAGAATGGGAAAGGATAGGATAGGATAAGATAAGATAAGATAGGATAGAATAGGATAGAATAGGATAGAATAGGATAGAATAGGATAGGATAGGATAGGATAGGATAGGATAGGATAGGATAGGATAGGATAGGATAGAATAAGTAAGAATATAACGAGCAATACCAAAGTACACTAGTGCTTTTTTGACTGACAGAAATGTGTCACTGCATTACAGAATTAAAGAGTCTTATGGACGGATCGTCGCTTTATCGAAGTGAGAGCGTGAGAAGGTCGGTCAAAAATGAAATGTGCTGTATCGATGGGTGGATTTTCTCTCACACTTTTAATTTCGTGTAATAATACGTTCAACCCGTCAAATCCGTCTGCTATACTCTCGGATATACTGTACTGTACCTCGTTTATTACCACCGTTCCTTATCAAACACTTCTCAGCGATTGATAATGAAACCTGAGCTAGAGAGAGAAAGTGTGTGTGTCCTGCTCTGTGATTGGTTGTGATGCCCCAATCCAGGGGGTGTGGCCAGAGCGTCTCATTGGCTCCAGCTTGATTCGACTACTAATTTATAGAACATGTTTTATTTTCCTTGCACAGCAACAATCTTTTACGGAAATTGGACGAGCTTTTGAATAGATGTTGTATAATAATATAAACACACACTTATAAATGTAGGACACTTAGTCTTGGCATCCCAAAGTGCGCATGGTTGTTATTACCAGACTAGTAAACCTGAACAGATAAACTAAAAACCGTTCTTTAGTCTGTTTGTCCTTGCCTGAACTCAGAGGATTGAAGAAACGTTTTGCAGAATCAAGGAGCGTCATTATAACTGTAGAGAAGGTGAACGTTCTTTTAGAGACGTTTTAACCAAATAAAAAAGGATCATTTCTAGTGTAAAAGTGCAGATGTGCGCTGGTTCACAAACTTAGAGCAGACGCTTCTACCGTTCCTTTCTATTGGCTGGCAGTGAACAGAAGCATCTTCTCCAGATTCGAGTGAGAGGATGAGTTTTTAACGTACAGTTGAAAATCATGATTCGGATGGAAAAGCACGTTTGTATTTTTACATACTCCCACTGAACAGATGGTGGTTATACAGACAGCACGTAGAGGAAACCACTGAAGGGTTGAAATTATGATGCAAATGCTTGTGGAGAAGCAAGTTACAATTAATACACGTGTTGCTGCAAAATGAGCTTTTGTGGTCCAAATGGTCGGGAGTTGGTTTAGTTGTATATTTAGTTGTTGGTTACTCATAGATGGCCGGGTTTGTAAAATGTACAGTAAATCGACATTGAGCAGACAACATTTACAGGGCTGTTTTGTTGTTTAATGAGTTGGTTGAAGAGCTTTCTGACTCAATCTTACTAGGGGAAAGCAACTAAAGAGTAAGTAAGAGTTTCCGTCACTGCTCTCCAGTTTTATTTTTAGCCAAATATAATATGTATGTACATTTTTGTAATATAAAGCAGGAGTGTCAAACTCAATTTCCCCTGAGGGCTTATAAATGTAACTGAATGTAATCAAATGTAATGTTAAATAAATGTAACTACTCCTTAATGTTACATAACTCATTTTCTATCATTAACTATTCAAGTGACAGTTGCAGTTGCGCAGAAAAGTTTGCTTTTCGCTCTAACATAAATCCTTTTAAATTGTGTCACCTTATTATTATTATTATTATTATAAATACTCATATTATCATATTACCTTATGAAAACACACTGCCCACTGCTCCAGTTTTGTGTGTGTTCACTTCAATGTGCACTTCACTTCGATGGGTTAAAAGCAGAGCACCAATTTCTACATGGTTTGCCATATTGACAATTTCACCCACTTCACTTTACTTTACTAACTCCATTAATGAAGAACCAAATTGTCAAGTCAATAAAGAAAAGTAACATAAAACACTGCCGCGGCTACCGTAGTGGAAAGGCATTGTGGGAATTGTAGTTTTTGGTCAACACACATTCTTAATTAAATTTTTGGTATTTCGTTATAAATACTCAAAACTTTTAAGCTCTCGCGGGCCGTGTAAATTAACATGTCGGGCCACATCTGGCCCCCGGGCCTTGAGTTTGACACATGTGTTATAAAGTATCAGATTAGTAATGCGTATCGGATTAACATGTCACATTATGCCAAATGTTACATTGTAATTTTTGAGTTTTTGAGTCTACCAGTGTCTGATCTTTCCGTTTGAGCTGAGAAATGGAGTTCAGTGTAAACGTCTCCACGATAAAGCAGACGGCAATTTGCATTTGTCAAATGACTTTCTGGTTTGTTTAGCCAGAGAGCTTCTCCAGATCGCTGAAGATCTGCTTCATCAGCCGGCCCCGTGAGATGGGCTTACTCACTTTAATCCTCACACGTCGATTACAGTTGTGTTTTAATTGGCTGTCATCTTTTCTCTGTGTCTGGCTAACCTGAAGCCGTCTGTTCTCTCAGCTCAACTTCCTGCTGTTCGTGAACATCGTGCGAGTTCTTGCCACCAAGATCCGTGAGACCAACGCGGGCAGATACGACACACGCAAGCAGTACAGGTGTGTGGAGACGCTTCTCTCTCTCTCTCTCTCTCTCTCTCTCTCTCTCTCTCTCTCTCTCTCTCTCTCTCTCTCTCTCTCTCTCTCTCTCTCTCTCTCTCTCTCTCTCTCTCTCTCTCTCTCTCTCTCTCTCTCTCTCTCTCTCTCTCTCTCTCTCTCTCTCTCTCTCTCTCTCTCTCTCTCTCTCTCTCTCTCTCTCTCTCTCTCTCTC